>CM053502.1:49201301-49288994 GCA_028627145.1 Eidolon dupreanum
TCCCAAAGCACTGATAGTCTTTATTTTGGGGTTAGATTTTGTAACAGATCTCTGGACTATGTCTGCTTTTAGAGGCTTCATTTCTGTGCTATGCGTCCATCAGAATAGGATGTTCAGTATGTGAGGTACATCTGAGTCCTTTGAGTCATTCACAGCTGGAAAATTCGGACCTCATCTTTGTGATTCAGCTTAACTGATATACTCATTTTCAAATACTAAGTCTATTTGATTTTTGAACAGAAACTTTGGCTTTTAAGTTTTATATGACATTTTAGATATTTCAAACATTTAAAAAATACATTCATGCTATTCCTAGTGAAAAACTTTTAAGCAACAAATGCTTTTGGTACTTTTTCATATGTTTTACCAAACATCCTGGGGAATAGGAAAAAAGTTACAGAAGAGACAACAAAAGTGCAAGTAGTTAAGTATGTAGACTCTGCCACATAGAGGCTGGATGATAATGCGATTGGGTGAATTACTTAACCTTTCAGTGCTTCGGTTTCCTCACACGTAAAACTGAAGGTGATGATGTAGTATCTACCACGTTGGGCCACTCTGAGTTTTAAATGATTAAACATCTAAAAAAAGTCACACAGTCCTTGGTACATAGTAAGTCTTCAATAAAAGTTAGATGCTATTACTACTGTTATCATGAAGATACAACCTTTTTTTTAAGGAGTAATTTTAGAAATAAGATCAACTCACATGAAACAGGAAAAACAATGGGGGTGAGATGGTGATTAGCAAGTATTCATTGAGAATTCTGGCACTCTTCCAGATCCTGGGACAGATGGCAATATCACATCTCATATCAAATAATGAAATATATCAGTATATCATAGTCATAGCTGCTACTCACTTTTATAAGTACTTGCTAAGTAGGAAATCATTTAATCCTTGCAACCATCCTAAAAAGTTAAACAATTTGTTTTGGAGCTAGTTAGTGGGTGACGGAGACAGGCTTATAACCCAAGCAGTGAGTCTCTGTCACAACTGTTATGTTGTCAGCCTGTTTATTGTTCTCAAGGAGCTTACATTTTATGTAAAGAAGTACATAATTAAGAGTAAAATAATTCTGTTACTAGCAGTAATAACTACTTTTTATTGACTGCTTATTAGAAGCAATACTGTATAGTGGTCAAGAGCACAATGAGCCAAACTGCTTGGGTTTAGTTGCTGTCTTTGCTGCTTATTACCAATGTGATCTTAGGCCAGTTACTTCCTCTATGCCTGTTTACTTATCCATAGAGTATTGTGAGGATTAAACTAGTTAATGTATGCAAAGTACTTAGAATAGTGATTGTCACATAGTGCTACATAAATGTTAGTCATTGCTATTAGGACTGCTACTATTAGGGCCTGATCTAATCCTCATGCCATTCCTATGACGGTTTTTCTCAGTAAGTAAACTGAGGCTTTGGTCAGTTAAATACCTCACTGAGGTCACTCAGTGGTGGGTGGGAGGTGCAAGGATAATACTCCAGTCCTGCTTGCTTTCCAGGCTTGTGCTCTTAACATTATGTGTTACTTCCTCTTTAGAATTATGACATGTGCTGGAATGCAGATTTAAACAGAGTGGAATTCATCTGAGAGCTGACTTGTTCATGACTGGAGGAGTTCTAAGACTTAGAGAGTGATGGTGGTTGGGAGAAGTGGTGAGATTGGGAAGAACTTCCCCAAAGGGAAAGCCACAGACAGGTGGTTTTGGCAGGTCCCACTTTGTCAGGGACTTTCCCATTCCCATGTAACTTCCATTGAGAGGTGACAGGATTCCTGATGGAGTTGCATAGGAATATCAGAGCTTTAAGAGCTGCGGCCTTGCAGTCTGAGGTGAAAAACTCTGTGCGCCCTGGGCTTGGTCATGCTGACTTGGACATAGAGCTTCAGGGTAGAGTTTTGTGTTAAATTGTGCATAACATCAGCCTTCTGGATCCTGAGGGGGGAGAGAGAGACTTCTAAAGCAAAATCAAGACTCAATTTCTCAACAAACTTGTGGAGCAGGAAGCTTAAAGTTAGATTGAGTCCAACATTTCTTTTTTCCACAATTGTGGAGTAAAATTTAAATCTACTACAGAAATTTAAATGGGTGCTCAGAGAAGGGAAAGATATGAGTAGGCTGGACTAGGTTAAGTGATTCCTAGAGATCACACTTGAACTTGGCCTTGGAGGATAAGGAAAGTATAGATAAGGAAGGAGGGTTTTTTTTGCAGTAAGTGTTCAGGACAGTGAAGAAAGAGTCTAGCCTTGGGGGGACTGTGCAAATCTAGCTGCAAAAGCAGCTCCAGGCCATATTAAGAGGAGCTCTGAAAACTAGGTGGGGGACCTGAGTTTAGAAGACTGTAGGGAATCATTTAGATATTAGAACTGAAGAGTGACTTGACAAAATAGAATTTGGGGAACTAAGACTGGAAGAACAGTATAGTTATATTTGATTAGAGGAGAAACCATGTAAGTGGCTACTACAGCAGTTCAGGAGTAAATGATAAGTGCTGGGATTAGGCAGGGGCAGCAGTGGGAATTTGAAGGAAAGGAAAAAGCCTGAGTAATACTGCAAAGGCAGAAATGGAAGTAGGAGGTGGATTGCTGTTTAGCTAAAGGGGAGAGGAGAGGTTCCAAAGCAGCAAATGTGACTCCCAAGATTTCTATCCTTAGAGCCTGTGATAAAAGTGATAATTGGAAATGAGGCAGTTGTGATGTAGAAATAATTTGAGAGGGAAAATCAGGGAGAGATTCAGTTTCAGATGTTTGGCATTTTGTCTGACAGTGGCACTCTTTCATGTATTTTTTTGGCAAAGGTTTAAAGTGTTTACAATGATAAATTTTGGGGGTAGAACATGCCACTTAATCATCTTTTTATGCCATAAAGTTTGTTCTGCCTTTCTTACATCTAGCTAGACATAGATTTGGCATTTATCACAAAGATACTGTGGGAGAAGATAAATGAAGAGCCAAGTTCTTTTGCAGGGTGTGGCAGATGTGTTAGGTGAATGCTGAATGATAAATGTGTGTCCAATATAAAAACCCAGCTGGATAAACACCTAGGCAAATATACACTCTTTTCTACTATGGTTACTGTCTATGTAAGTTCACACTTGTAAAGAATTTTTATAAAAATTTATTTGAGCCAAACAAAGGATACTCCTGAAAACACGATCTCAACATACTGAGAAAAATGCTTCTTAGCATGGCAGCTCGCAGCTTTTTGCATACATTTGGAATTAAGGAGGGAACATAAGGTAGATTACATGAAGGTGGGGGGATGCAAGGTAGTGCTTAGATTACAGGATAGTTAACAAAATCACACGGTGCTCTCTTGAGGGTAGTTTTAATTCTGAGGGATCTGAAAAGAGGCCTTTAAAAGGTGTGTTAACCTAGATGCACAGAAACAATGGACAAGGCTTGCTTAATTAAGCAAAGATACATCTTTTACTGAAAAGTTATATGCCTAGGACATGACTACCCATTTAGGAATTTATGATCAGATCACTCTGAGATCACTTTCCATTGAACCCATTTTCATACATATTGTGATCTATCATTAAAAGAAAATTTATTAAATGCTCATATTTTTAATCTGAGAAAATGCAATTATTGTAACCTACAATACCAAAAACTTTGTAACCTGTATTTCCCAAAACACTTAGCCTAAACAGTGATTGATCTCTTAGAACTATGTTTAAGAAGCATTTGAATATCAACCATGAATAGAAGGTAAATAAGAGCATTCAGCTGTTTTTAAGCTTAACAATTAAAATAGCAATGCAAGATGAAAGTCAAAAATAAGGCTAAAATGTAGGTGGCTTTCTTAATTTGTCTGACTAGTATAGATATAGTGTAACTTATTAGAAACACAGCAATTATACCAATTATACATATTTTACCAGAAAGTATTTGTACAATGGGAGTTGTCCTATAATTGTAGGAAAATGGATTTAACAAATTATGCTCAAAACTGCAGTCAGAGTATGTTTTCAGCAAATAAGCACTTCCCTTTATGTATATAGTTTTTTGATATGTCAAGTGAAAAGGCAGATTAGAAAACAATGTACAGTAATATCCCATTTGTAAAGACTGTCTTTAAATGTGTCTTTAAATGTAGGAGAAAGACAACTTGTAGTATATGCATATTGAAATGTTAACAGCTGTTTTCTTTAGGTGGTGTTTATAAATAACTTCTTTCTTTAGACTTGTGTTTTTCACATTTTAAATGTAAAATGAACATACTATCTTTCTTAACCAGAAAACAATTATTTTAAAAAAGAAAGCTAGCATTCCTAGGCTAGGAAGTAGAGAAACTGAATCATTCTATTTTTAGTGGCTTTATAACTTTTAACTATATGATTATTCTCATTTTAAACAGTTTTCTTTAATATCATTATAAATGGTTTCACGTTAGAAATGTGGTAAAATATCACATCATATTGACTCTTTAAATTGGTGAATTGTTTTTGTAACTACTTTCCTTAACCTTTTAAAGGCTTGGGGAAAAATATGTGTAATAAACCATAATAAAAGTGAACAATTTTTTTTCTATGGCCATGCCACCCTGAACAAGCCCAATTCTCTCTGCTCTCGGAGGCTAAGCAGGGTCGGGCCTGGTTAGTGCTTGGATGGGAGACCACCTAGGAAGATCAGGTGCTGTAGGTGTAAAAAAAAAAAAATTAAAAAAATAAAAATAAGAGATTGCAAAGTGACAAGGTCCTTGCAATTTGTGAGGTCAACAAAGGGTTGCTGCACCTAAAAATACATAAATAAATAAACAAGAACAATTTTTTTTTACTTTTGAATTCCCATGATAACATCATATTGTAGAATAAAAGGAGGATAAAAGGGTAAAATAAAATATTTTTGCTATCACTTTTTTTTTAATTTCACATATTGGAGTTTAGAGGTTTGTAATCTTTTTTCTTTTTTTTTTAAACACAGTCCCCTCTGGGTTAATGCTGTGAAACTTCTTCCCAGAGATGTAATTTCAGGCAGTTATAAAAACAGGGCTGAGTTTTTCTCAAGTGACACCTTAACTAAAGAACAAGAAATTTTGGGGCACAATTGTTCTACTTCTAACACTTGTCATGCACTGCTCATTCTCATCAAAGAAACAGTTAAGAGCAAATTTGTTTTTTTAATTTTTATTTTTATGGGGTTCGTTTATATGCTGCCAGCTTTTGTGATCTAATAGACAACTGATGCCTTGTGCACATGGCATCCTCTTGTCTACTTTGCTTTGCCTTAGCATCCTACTAGCTGAACAAAAAAAACAAAACCAAATCCGTAGATGTTCTGAGAAATTTTGGAGAGAGGAAGAACACATGGAAAAAGGGAATGTTTAGTTAAAATGTTAAATTCCTGGACATAAGCTAGATTTTGTCATCTATTCTGAGAAAGTGTGTGTGTGTGTGTGTGGGGGGGTGTATTTGTGTATATTGTGTGTATGTGGAAGGTGGAAGTAGGTTAGGGAGCACATGAGCTGTTATGGATAGTGCCGTTTGTGTATGTCCAAGCATTGAAAGGGCTTTTTAAAAGGATTGCTTCACTGCTTGGACAGAATTCTGTATCTGTGAGGTGTCTTTCAGGTGGGGATAGTGGAAAACCCTACCTAACTGGCTTATGCAGAAAAGAAAATCCTATATATCAACCATGCATGAGTGATGCTGGCATTAACAAAGCTCTGTATAAGGCCCAGACAGTGTGATCAGGACCCAGTTTCTTGCTCTTTCTTTCTTCTCTACTGCCCAAGGCATGAGCTCATCATTTGTTGATCATCTTAAGGCTAGTTCTACACTGGGTCCCCAAATGGTGGTCAGCAACTGCTGGGGTAGTGTCCTTCCTTATTCACAAAGAACAGAAAAAGAGAGTGTCCTTATCTCCGAATTTCTAGCAAAAGTCCTTAGGTTCATTCAGACTTCACTGACTTTGGTCACATGCACAACTCCAAAACAATCACTGTGATGAATGAGATCAATTAGCTTGGCTCGTTCTTGTGTCCCATCCCTGAAGATGGGAGTAATCAGCTTCCCCTGAACCACAGTGATCCCCAAATCACCAGTGGGTACTGAGAGGATGACGAACTAATGTCTGTTACCAATGGCAACTCATAATCTTTAGTAGAATGCAAAATCAAGTACTGGCTCTGGAATAGACCTGCCTGGTCTTTTTATTTTTTATTTTTTCCTAGTTCTACCACTTACCATGTTGTCTCTGACCTTGGTGAAATTATTTCATTTCTCCAAGCCTCAGTACCCTCAATTATAACATTAGAATAATAATACCTATCTCATAATAGTGTTATGAAGATTAAATAAGAACATGTAAAGAATTTCTGTTACCTGGGACATATTAAATGCTTAGTTAAAAAAAAAGACATTACCTTGAAATGGACTTTCCCTAGATGATCTACATTGTTGTACCTAGATGAATTATAGTGTATGTATGTATGTGCATATTTACTCCTTTGAAATAAGATTTTGCTCTAAGAATGACACTAGTATAGGGAATGGCATGTAATTCTTGCTATTCATTAGTAGTGTGAAAACTACAGCTTGAAAGATTGTCTAAAAATGACGGCTAAGAGCTGCAGACCTCAAGAAAGTTGTTGACCTTAACTATTGTTGTTTTGTAGAAATGTGTCAGCCCCCAAGAGAAACTTAAAATTTTCATTTTTATTCGAAATCACATAACTTTTACGAGTTGGCAAATAATTACAAAATCTGAAAATACTACACACTCCACAAATATGTCTGGACCACATCTAACTGCGAACTATCTGTTTGCAGCCTTTGCCTAAGAGAATTGTCCTTCATGCCCAAGTCCTTTATTCTGGTGACATCTGTGCACAGTAAGTTTCTCAGGTATTCCATGAGAAGAAAGTTTCAAGTGAATCATTCCCAAGAGGGATTAGAGGCCTCGTGAACTGAGTCACCCAGTTGGGAGGGACTCTGAAGCATAAACTCTCCATTCCTTGCTTCTGGAGTTTTTCCACTCATGACCTGCAATGCTTTCCCTTTCCCTTCCCTTTTTCCACTTAGCCTTGCTGTCTTAATCCTGGGTGGTTGGGTCTCTGCTTGGACATCACTTTCTCCAGAAAGTTTTAGGCTCCTAAGAATGAAGCATGAAAGCCCACGTGGACCTTTGATACCATCCTTTCCTATAGATTAATAAATTGATGTGATGACATCTGTTCCTTGTGAATTTGGTTAGTATGAATCAATCCCTGAGATTCAGGTCAGCTCTGGGAACACTAAGAAAAAAAAAAGAAAAGAAAAGCATTTCTATGCCTGTAATGCTGAGGATTGTTGGTATATACGTCCCACAAAGTCTTGCCTGAGTTGTCATTTGGCCACTGTTTTGATGTTTCTCTTGATGCCTTGTAACTCCAGAGGTGGAATTATGGAAATGGATTAGTGAATTTGGTGAGGAAGCTTATTTAATCCTATGTGGGTAGTTAGGGGGAAGGGGCTATATGTCTCTTTTTCCAGGACAGAATGGTGATATGTGTGGTTGTTTGCCCACATGCTGTCTTGTAACTCTCATAGGGGATTTTTTGGCTGGAGAGGGGGTCGTCCATTGACATGGATGCTGGAGGGCCTTTGTAGCCAAGTGCTCCCATGAGAGTCTGGGCTTAAATTTGGCCACTTTGTAGAATCTGTGTGGAGCCATGGGAAGGTCATCTGTTGTTTCTGCCCTCCTGTAATTAAAATCGAAGGGGGGAAATCATAGTTTTATGGAAGAGATAAAATAGAATAAAAAAGAGATCTTTGTATTTGAAATGACAATTTTCTGATCATTTGAAGAGAGACCTTTTCATGTTTTTCATTCTGAGAGAGAAAACCACTGCAAATGCTTTTGGTGGGGAGGCAGTGGGAAGAGCCGATATCTCTCCAGGCTGAAAGGGATCAGCAGAAGCAAATGTGGCAACAGCAGTCTCTAACATGAGCAAGGCCATGGAGCTCAGCACCTTTCATACACTAGCCCTTCGGTTGCTTAAAACAACACCATGTGCAGGTGTTGTTCTTATTTTATAGATAAGGACTTATTCTTTAAGTTCACACAATTTGAAAGTGAAGGAGCTGGGGTTTTAACTCAAGTTGATTCTCAAGTCCATGTCTGAGCAGCTGTTGGGTATAAGCTGTGTCCATCTGTGCCCATCTGTGCCCATCTTCACTAAGATCATGGCTCTGCCCCTTCTATGAATGCTATATCTGTACTCCAGCTCAACTATGGTCCTCGTGAGACTAGAACAAGATTTCATTCTATGCAGAAGTGGGAGAATGCCCAGCTTCCCCACTGTGTCATCCAGTGTGATTTGGGGGATCTAAGTGCTATTGCATGTGCCAAAACAGGGCGTTGGCTTCCATCAACCCCTCTTCTTTCCTTAGGGTTCAAGGTATGACTAGAGACAGACATCTTTCTGCCTTCTCCATTTTTCCATCTCTCCATCTGACCTTCATGATATAGTAGAGACTGTGGGTTGGTCTATTGAAAAATGCCAATTGAAATGGGGTATTATTAAAAAAATGATACAAGTACATGTAAACATTTAAGACTTACAAATGTACATTCTTTTACCATGCTTTTGATGTAAAATACCCTTTCTTTGAGTAGAGGACACAAATTGAAGTTCTGTTGTCTTTCTTACGTAATCACAACCCTCAATGCATATCTATAGGTTCTGTTTTATTTTTGAAAATCAGATATGTGAAATGTTTAAAAATAGTTTTTCTAATCTCTTAGCATCATCTTGCCCATACCTAAACATTTTTTTCCAACTTACTCTTATGGAGTCTTTCCAAAGCAGTTAACCTAGTTTTCCTAGCAATAATAACTCCAAGTTTCACACTTATCAGCTCATATACTTTTAAATTAAATTACATAATTGGAGTAACAGATACAATTGCCACAAAAGGGTTTGGTAACAAACATAACTGCTTCTTGATGACTGTGGGAGCAGCTGTGCGCCCACAAGCTGTGAGCGTTCTGTGCCCTAAGTGACCTGCAGGAGGCTGGTAGTCACTGTGCTTCACAGGAGTGGAGACCCCTGGGGAATCTAATGAATCCAGCTGTCTGCAGGCCAATAACTAGCATCTACTGTTTGAACTACATCCCTCTCATCATTCAGCCCTGAGACAGGCCCCATGCAGATCCATTCATGAGAAGTGAAGTGACTGATTTAGGGCTTGGCCTGGTTAGACATGCTCAGACAGGCCAGCATCCTGAAAGTAGGCCAGACCGAAACATTCACAATCTTAAAAAAAAACAAAAAACAAAAAACAAAAAACACAGAACTTGTTTTTTCCCCCATGAGTAAACAGAACTATCCTGCCTATTACGTAACTTGGTTGATTTATATCTCTGAATCACCAGATCATAGAGAAAGGTAGCTTCTGTTTCCTTAGTAGTGAAAACTGCCTTTTTGGAGGCCTCCCAGTCAGAACTTAAAATTTAACTTTTGCTTTGGTGCCACCAAGTGGTTAGTTAGTTGTGAGAGACTACTCTCCAGGAGAAGAAGGCTTAAGAAACACATGAGGATAAAAAGAAGTCTGTGTTGACTAGGCAGATCACAGAAGATTTTCGGGACAGTGAAACTATTTTGTCTGACATTACAGTGGCGGATACATGTCATTATTTAAATTTAGAGAATGTACACCACCAAGAGTGGACTCTAATGTAAACCGTGGACTCGGTGATAGCAATGTGTCAGTGTAGGTTCATCTACTGTAACTGTGCTGCTGCGGAGGGGATGTTGGCAGTGGGGCAGGCCATGCATATGTGGGGGAGGGGGTGTACGGAAACTCTCTGTGCTTTCTGCTCAGTTTTGCTGTGAACCTACAACTGCTTTAAAAATAAAGCTTATTAATTTAAGAAAATCTTCCACTCTACACACGTTCCCTTTGAACTACCGGCGTTACAGGTTTAGGGCAAGGTAAGATAGAGACATCTTCTAGGGAGGCTGACTGATGTCTCAAGCACGGATGACGATCCCGTCATGAAGTTCTCACGTTCCAGAGTCCAGGTCCTTAGCTTTGTAAATCCCAGAAATCTTTTATTTTTTTTTTCAGTGTTTCCAGAGCTGTTCAACTTTTCAGGGTTATATCATGCTCTCCAAACTTACAAGAGACTTATTGCTAGGTCATAATGCTGGTGTTTCACCTTTACCGTTAGAAATGTATGTGAAGTGGTGGACGAGCAGTTCATCTCCCACCTTGCAGGAGATTATTACGGGAGAGCAAATTATACTGAGTAGGTCTCTTGGTGAAATCACAGTGGGGTGGTGTGTGTGTGTGTGTGTGGTAAGGAGAGGGGGGGTGCATAAGATTGTTTATCCCGAATGTTGCTGCCATCAAACTGACACTGTCTTGACCACTTTAGGTTTATACACGACTCCACTGAGAATGTTCACATTGCTGGGTGGGACAGAATCCTGGACAGTAGAGATGGCAGACTGACCTCGTCTGTTTCTTTGGGCACTCTTTCGGAAAGTCTATGCTGAGCATCTTGCTTGTGTTGCTCCATTCTTTTCGGATGTGGCACAGTGTCACTGGCAAGGCCAACACCGTAGACTTGCTGATGCAGCTCTGGTCTCCTGAGAATCCACCTGGTCACCATGATTAGCATTAGCATCATCAGCCACAATTTTTAGGTTTTTGCTTGAAGGATCTGGTCTACTTATGATAATTCTAAATAAGTTCATTTTCATAGGAAAACATGTTTTTTGTTTTTGGTGATTCTGTCTCTGAATGCAGGTTAAAATTACTATGTAAAATCCTAAATCACTCTGGAGTAGATTTCCCACAGCGAAATGGTACTTGCTGAAGATGAAAATTATTCTAGGTTCAGAGTCAGTAAGAATATGTTTGTGCCAGCCACTTGATGCCCGTGTCTTGATATCTTATTATCTCTTTATTTACCAGTCTGTCCTGTGATTCCTTTTTGGAACTCAGTTCAGCATTTCTCTACCTTCTCCTCCATCCTTGTGCCAAACTGCTGCCACATAGAGACCTCACTCAAAAAGACGTGGGGGATATTTGCAGAAGTTATAAATTGGTGGCCTGTGGTTGGAATCTGATCCACAGATCTCTTTTATTTTTGCCAAAATGTTGTTTTTAAAACTTTGACTCAATTGCCAAAATTTTAGAATCAGGAGATTCATAAAAAACTCTGAATATCTAATTTCTTTGCAAACAAGTTGATCTGGCTGTACAGGGCCTATGTTCCCACAGGGCAATAAGTTATTGGAGTGTCCTAGTTAGGACACACCCCTTCCAGTTATCCTCAGTCCCTACCCTAACCTTTCACTCATTTACGTTACTGCGTGGTATTGGGAGAGCAGTGACTCTAGGTGCATTGGAAAAACAAATATAAAACACAGAACAGGTGTAAGGAAAGCAGTGACTTCCTGTGGACTTTTGCTTCATGGTCTCTTGCTTGCCTCCTGAAAGCAATTCCTTTCTTGGAAACTATTCCCAGCTTCTTTTTTTTTAGAACACTGCTTCTCTTAGTGTGTCACCTCTGAATTATCCCTTAGGCTTCCAAGAGACGTGATATTGCAGTGTTGTTGAAGAAAGCATACAGATTTGAATCCCAGCTCTTCTCCTTAGTTCAGTTTCTTTTTCTGTAGAATGAGGCTGTAGCTTGCCTCACAGATTGATATGAGTATTAAGTGGGGTTTTGTATATGAAGCATCAAGCAGAAGGTAGGTACTCAAGTGTCTCCATCCCTCTCTTTTGTCAAGACATGACTTCTCCTTCTTCGTGACCTTGATGAAGTCCAGCTGAATTTCTGCCTCTGCTGTCCTGCCACATACATCTCTTTACCCTTAAAATAAAGCTGACTGTTTTATTTTTTATTCCTTATAACTTCATTTTTCCCATCTATACAGTTTCAACTATCTCCCTCCCTCTCTCCCTCTCCCGCCCTCTCTTTCTCTCTTTCTCCCTCTCCCTCTCTCTCCTTTCCTTCTTCCTTCCTTCCTTCCTTCCTTCCTTCCTTCCTTCCTTCCTTCCTTCCTTCCTTCCTTCTTCCTTCCTTGCCAGATCTCTCATAGAGACCCCCCATATGAGAATAATGAATGACAAGTGAATTTGTTTTAGGAAATTCTATAAGAAGGCATACTTTTTATCAAATCTGTATAATAATTGTACACAGTTTTGTGATGGCAATGACATTAACTTTTAGAGCAGTCTGTTGGAACTCTTTCTGAATGTATATACCTTTCCCTATCCACTGTATATTTATAGAAATAGAGCCAAGGTCAAAAGCTGGAAATTCATCAAGAGGAAAAATTGGTACTGGAAGGGAGACACTTCGCCTGAGATCAAAAGGTCCTGCCACCGTGGAAGAAGTGGTATGTGATGTTCATTTAGTCTCTGTTCTGCTTGGACATATATGGACATTTATGTTTATTAGCTAGAAATAAAGGTAAAATCATGAGGTTAAATAAAATGCCATGCATTCTGATTAAAGCGTGAGCTTTAATTCATTGCTTACTCAAACGACATGAAAATTATGAAAGGATTTAAGAAGGAAATAGAGAAACTAAGTGTATGAGAAGAGATTGTGATCTATAGCATTCCTTTGCTACCTGTAGACAACATTTTGTAGAGTCTGTAGACATCTGGACTAGACCAAAAGTGTAGATCTCAACCAAAGCTCTGAAAGCCAAGAGGAAGTCTCAGAGCCACCAGTAGGTGTAAACATACTTAAGATTTTGATAATGAAAGATAATATGCATGAACTCCAGTCTCCTCAGGTAAAGAATTTTTTAGTCACCATTGCCTCTTCCCTTTTGTGTCCCACATTCCTTCCACCAGCCAATTCTATTGGATGTACCTCCACCACAGACCAGAATCCAACAACTTTTCACCACCTCTCCTCTCTGGCCCAAGGCACCAACATCTTATCTTGAACACTGTAATCACTTTCTAGTTAGTCCTTTTGCATTCACCTTGGCCCCTCTTTTCCACTACACTGAGCACAGCATCCAGAATTATTTCAAAATGCAAGTGAGATTATGTTGGTTTTCTGTTCAAAATCCTCCAGTAGCTTTCCAAGTCACTCAGAATAAATGCAGAAGTCCTCAGAATGACCAGTGTGATCTGACTGCATTCTTCTCTGATCTCATTCTCTGCCACTCTCCTCCTGGCTCCCTCTGCTTCAGCCACGTGGGTCTCCTCACTGTTCCCAAACACTCCAGATGTATGTCACCTCAGGGTCTTTGTATTGCTGTTTCCTCTACATGAACGCTTTGCCCATTTCTGGGCATGGCTCACTCTCTTGCCTTCTTCGGATTTCTGGCCATAGATCACTTTATCTAAAAGGCTGCCTCTGAGTATCCTGCATACTCAGGATACCCCTCCCTCTGCTCAGTCTTCCTTGCCCTTAATTTTCTTCAAAGTGCTAAATATAATAGGACTCATTATATCTTTGTGTCCTTTTTGTCTGTTGCCTATCTCCTTTGCTCACCTGTCTTGTTCACGGTGATATTCCCAGCACCTGACATATCAAACGAATTCAAATGCTGAATTAATGAATTAATAAATGATTCACTTAAACTTGAGTAAGGGTTTCACTGAATGTCTAGGTCAATATTTGAGGGCAAAACACCAGAAGTAGAAGAGACAAATGAAGGGAAGAAGGGTAGAAGAAGAGGATAGTAGGGGTTAGGGGGTGCAGTGGTAAGGATTTGAAGTGGCCAGTGGAAAGTCAGGCCCACCAACAGCTCACAACAGTGAAGACAGTGGTGATGAAGTCACCTTGTAGGCAGAGAAGAGATCAGGCAGGCGTCTGAGGCCAGGGAGCTTCTGCAGGCAGGAGCACAGGCCCCAGGCCTGTCTAGTCCCCCAGTGTGTGTACATTGTCCTAGGAGTTATCATATGTTTGAAGAGCAAGAGTGAGACAGGTGAACAGGTAGAAGGCTCTTTTCACAGAGTGGGATCCCAGAGCTTATACTGTAACCATGATCAAAGTCAGTCATGGGGTAGTTTGGTGGAGCAGACATTCAAGGAACCATGAGGCCAAGGTCTGAGACCCTCAGGATGTTGTCAGTTTTAAGGAATCTAGAGTCTGGTGCCTTGGTCCTAGGTGAATGAATGGATCGATTTGGAGACAAAGGACAATGAAGAGACCTGGGAGAATTGAAAGCATTTCGAAAGAGAAATGATGAGGGATGTAAAAAAATCCAGGGCAGTGACCTCTGGTCATTCTGAGTCTTTACTTTTCCTGTGCCTAGCAGACTTCCAGGCATACTGCTGAAGGCCAGTAAATGTTTACTGAATGAATGAACAAACCTCAGTGGAAGAAAGGAATGTGTAAGAGAATGGAAGAACAGTGGGAGGGAACTGGCAATGAGGAGCTAGAGGAAGGAAGCTGTGAGGATAAAAGGACAGACCTTAAAACTGCAAAGAAAGCAGGGTGGCAGGAAAACTCCATGGCACTTCAGGAGGAGGGTCATCTTCTAATAGTTAATATAGTTAATAAATGTTTTTTTGAGCACCTGTTATGTATATAAGCTACTGGAATGAAAAGAGTAGCTGAAGATGTATCTGTGGAGGTAGGAAAGATTCAAGATAAACATCTAAAACTTCATTCCTATTCACATAGCCTCTTTCATTAAGTAGGGCAACTAAAATAGATCATAATGAAAGTAAAAGCTAGTTTGGTGCTAATATTAAATTTGATACAAATGACTTGCAACCTCTTTCAAACACCAAAGGATTTATAGATTTGAAACAAATCATCCCCCCATAGACTAGCACAAATTCTGAAAACTGTGAAAGACGCTCCACTTGCATACCTCATAATTCATTCAATATGTGTTTGTTTGGACAGGCACAGTCCAGGTGCTGGTAATACAAAGATGAGTAAAGACCTGTTTTTACTCTAAAAGGAGAGAGGCATGAGAAGAAGCTATTACAAACCAGGGGGATAGGGTTAATGTCACAAAGGAGGGGCGGATCGGCTGCTGTCAGGGATGAGAAGAGGGGAAGTCATGGAGAGTTTCCTCCAGAAGGAATGACTGAGTTGGTTAAAGATAGAGAGAAGAGTGTTCTCAGCATGGAACAGCGATGGGTTTGGCCACCTTATAAGCATCCATGAGATGAGAGTGTGAGTGCTGGAGGTACCTGGTGGGGGAGGTGATGAGGCTGGAGATACAGGCCTGGGTCAGAATGTGAAGGGCCTGTGGATTATTTAAGAACTGTGAAGGGAGTAGCACCATCAGTTTTGTGTTTTAGAAAAATCCCTTGGTTCTGGGGATGGCTTGTTGAGCAGGATGAATTTGAGGGCGTGAAGATTGTTGGCAGAGAGACAAATTAGGAACCTCTGCAAATAACAAAAGATGAAGGAACATTCAGTAATAAAAAAGAAGGAAATCCTGCCATTTGTGACAGCATGGATGAAACTTGAGGACACTGTGCTAAGTGAAATAAGTCACACAGAGAAGGACAAATACTGTGTAATCTCACTTATATGTGGAATCTAAAGAAAAAACAAAACAAACTCAAACTCATAGATACATAGGACAGATTGATGGTTGCTAGAAGTGGGTTTGGGGAAATGGGTAAAATGGGTACAGGTGGTCAAAAGGTACAAACTTTCAATTATAAATAAGTCCTTGGGTGTAATGTATAGCATGGTGACGATAGTTAACAATAATATATTATATATTTGAAAGTTGATAAGACTATAGATCTTAAAAGTTCTCATCACAAGAAAAAAAATTGCAACTCTGTGTGGTGATGAATATTAACTAGATTTATTGCAGTGATGATTTTCTAATACATACATATATGAAATCATTACGTTGTATACCTGAAACAATTATAATGTTATATGTAAACTATATCTCAGTGGAAAGAAAAGAAAAGATGAGGGCTGAACCCAGGCAATCAGAATGTGAAAGGAAGAGAGTTGATGAGATCAAGAGCGATTTAGAATAGTAAAATAGTGGTGGCCATTTTATATGAGAAAGACTGATACTTGTTACAATATCCTACAAAATGGCTGGATAGGCAAAGGTAAACACCTAAGCTACTTTGCATAGCCTTTTGCTTTATACAGATTATTCAAAAGACACTATAAAGAAGGCATGAGTGAATATATATTATGTCTGTTATTGTTTTTAAAGGCTTACTTGAAATAAAAATATGAGAAAGTTGTAACAATATCCACAAGGAAATAAAAATAAATTTTGCAATAAAATGCATATTTTTGATAAGTTTTGAGAATACAGAGCAATATACATTTATGATAGTATTGAAAATATGAAAAACAAGTAAAAAAGTTAAACAACAAAAAATGTAATGAGTTTCTTACAATGTAATCATTTATGAATTCAATATTTGCATTTACAATTATTTAACATCTTTGGGCAATTTCTTTTTCAGTTATGAATTTATTTAAATCAAATAATAAAACAAACTGAGCAATGAATAAGATTTTATCAGATATAAAACCAAGATTTTAAAAGTATTTTTTTTACCGAAACTTTTTTTAAAAATTGAGCTATAATTAATATTTAACATTATATTAGTTTCAGGTGTACAACATAATGATCTGATATTTGTATGTATTGCAATTCACTGAAACTTTTTATTTTTGGATATTTTTCCTCAGGATTTTATTGTGAAAAATTTCAAACATACAGAAAAGTTGAAAAACATTACAATGTACACCTGTACACCTACCTCTTAGATTCAACAGCTGTTGGCATTTTTCTATATTACTTTAATCCATATATATTTTTGCTGAATCATTCGAAAGTATGTTATAGATATATCATGATTTTTACTTCTAAATACTTCAGTGGTGTTTCTAAAAATAAAGATATCCTACATATTGCAACCCATATATTATTACACTAAAGAAAATTAACAATAGTCCTCTAATATTATCCAATACTCTTAGTGGAACTTTTAATAACACTTTGGGGAGAAAAAAATATTTTGTTACCATTAATACGTAAGACAAAAATTATTTCATCATGATTTTATCCTTAGGAAAATTCTTATTTTTGTGTATTTTTATAATGTGTACAATTGATTAATATGGTAATACATGTGAATAATTTATGAAAACTACAAATAAAAACATTAAATAAAAATAACTAATAAGAGTATGTGAACAGAAATGTTTTACTGTTAGGGTGACCCTTTAAAAGGTCTGGAAACCCTGGCTTACACGACAAAGACCAAAGCCCTTTTCATGGCACCCAGGACTCTAAAATCTAGTCCTGTCTGGCACTGTGTTTCTGATCACATGGGACTTTTTTGTAGTTACTATAACCTGCTATCATTTATCAGACTCTGCAACCTCATATAGATTTTGCATATTTATTGCCTCTTACTTGCAGTGCCCTTTCCTGCTCATTTGACACCAGTTCATCTTTGAAAATACAATTCTTGTCACCTTCTTTCTGGAGTCTTCCCTAACTCAGCGATTTAAATTTAAACCCCCATAATGCCTCTGTACTTTAAATATTTATTAAATATTGTCCTCGTTATTATCACATAGCTATTTATTTTCACACCTGTATCCCCTTCTAGATTGTTAGCTATTCGGAGACTGTGTTCTGGCTTTTTTTTGAAACTATAACACTTAACACTGGCACTAAAAATAAATATTTACTATATAGATTTTTACTGAGTTACAGAGCACATTCTACAGATATATTTCTGTTCAAATTAGCCAAAGTTTACAACCATGAACCGGCTCCACATCAGACTTTCCCCTCTGTGTGCTTTGACATTCAAGAGCTTCATATAAAAGTGTAATATCTATTTCTCTTTTCTTTGATAAAGCCCTCTGAAACCAAAGCCAAGGCAATCGAAAAGGTCGATGATCTTCTTGAGCTGTACATGGGAATTCGAGATATTGATTTAGGTAAGATTATACTATTTTATAAAGTCTTATATTTTTTAATTTGATGGAACTGAATACTAATTTATATTTTTCTGGCATTTATAGTCAATGATACTTTTCAAGATAAAAAGGTATTTGTATAGTGATGAAAAAAAATAATGAAAATAAAGATAATAAAGAATAATGAAAAGAAGACCAGACCCTTACTTCTTACTAGCTGTGAAAACTTAGAGTCAACTTTTTTGAACTTTAGTCTATAAACTATAATATTTTCTTCGTAGGCTTGTTTTATGGATTTAAAAAATATGAAAAGAATTTTGTAAATGATACGTATAAAAGGTATTATTTAATACATTAGATGTACATTGATTAAATTGTATGTTATGATATTAAACTTACGCACATTTAATGAAATGTTGTGAGAAGTGAATCAGAAATATGAAGAAAAAGGACACATCTGAAGTATGACTGATAAGGGCAGCTGAGCAGTGAATTTCTGTGTATTTCTTGTGTCACCATTAGGATGTCAGGGTCTTGATTTATCGATTAAGACTATCAGTTATAAATAACAAAACAACAAACGAAACAAACCGAACTGCAACTTACTTAAGAAAAAAAGGGGGAAATGTATTGGTTCTTATAACTAAAAATCCAGAGGTAGATCCTGGTTTCAAGAATGGCTAGATCTGGAGTTCTCATACTGTCATCAGGAGGGAATTTCTCTTCTCTGCATTCTGGTTTTATTTCAGGCCTCTATGGTAAGTAACTCTTGGTAGCTTCAGGCCCTCCCTCATGGAGTCAAAATGACTGTCACGGCCTCACCCTCTACATCATGGTGTCAAACACATAGGTCTGGGTCACATGTCTGTAGTTGATAGTAATTCATGAAGAAGAAAAATATTCTCTTAAGAAAGGCAGGCAGCTGCTGGATGGGAAAAGAATAAATGCTCATTTACTGGTGGGAATTCCTACCTGTATGCGTCCTACCTGTATGTGTATGCATAGGTGTGTGTTATATAAAGTATTTAATAGATTTCTTAAAGTCAAAGACTTGGACAACTTTATTTACCTATTACCAGGTAAAGTATTTTACTCAGCCTCAGGTAGAATATTTGAAGCTCATTCTTCCTTTTCTATTTCCACTTACCTTCCTTTTTCCTTAGAGAATTTATTCTTATTTTTTCTTGCCTGTCTGAACTTTTAAAATACAATATCTATGTTGAATGTACAAATGATATCTGTAATTGAAAACAAAGCGGTACTTGTTTCTAGCTCCTTAAAGATAAATATGATATTTGCATGTAATAGCTCCACACAGATAAGAAGTTAAAGCTGAGATGATCCTATAGAAAGCCAATGTCTTAAAACTTTTCTTCCAAGTCTTTTTGCATTTGGAAAAATACAGAGATTTGCATAAATGATGTGAGCCTGCAACAGTTATACAAATGCATATGCAAAGGAGGGTGAAAGGGTTTTAGAATTGGCAGTGTTCTTAAACTCAGATTAGGTAGTATGTGTTGGAAAAATTATATGGATACAGTTGAATAACTATGTTAATATGAACTTCAGGAAGTAGCACATAAATTGCTGGATCTTGATAAGCTCAAATTTAGGAGAACCACACTTTCCAAAGATGAAAACTCAACTTCAAAATTTAATTTTAGGTATAGGCCTTATAGTTGTTTAAGTATAAAATGGGAGTAGGTAAGTAAATTAGTTTTACTCTTGTTATTAAAAATACACACTTATACAGGGAGGAGCATTGGACAATGGTATAAGTAATTATAAATGAATTAAGAAACAGTTCTTTAAGAATCAATTTTCTTTCACTCTGACAAATTTAGAACACTAAACATTCCTGGAAAATTCCTTGTAAATTAACTAGTAATCCCTTTGTAATTAATTATCTGTAGCAAATTTCTCCAATGACTTGAAAAGTCATTATGATTATACATGATTAGCAATGTGATCAGTCACCCAGGGAGGTAAAGTTTAAAGAAAGTAATTATTTGAAGAATGCAACCGTTGTTAAATAATTTCTGTCATTCAGATTTGATTAGCATTAATTATAAATCACAAATGTGACACTGATTCAAAAGACAAATGAATATATTTATTTTTTTGTATTCTTGTTTCTTAGCTTTTACAAATGTTAATTCTTAGTGAAAATTACAATGACATGTTATTCTGGAGTTGTTAATATAAGTTTGTATTAAAAAATTTCTAAGTGATATGATAAGAAAATGACTAAAACCAAAACAGTAACCTCAAAAAAAGCATTGGCATTCATTTTACCATTTGAAAATGTAAAATAATTCAAATGAGTTTAGATAGCAATAACCCTGAAGATGAAAGTGCTCTGTTTGGTTGTAAAGTTTAGTTGTGAACTGTGACTTTTCAAATGACCCAATACCAATGGGTTGCCTTGAAATGTTATCCACCAGGAAAAAAATAGGTTCTAGAAGATTTTGAGTTAAGATCTATATGGGCTTGACTTAATGAAAACATATAATTATTTTAAGTTTCTAAAGAATTTTAAGAAGTATGCAAACTGTATATAGGACTACAATATTTTCTGATACCAATTTAAGAGTTTGGCGATCATTCTAACGACATCAAA
This sequence comes from Eidolon dupreanum, assembly GCA_028627145.1. Classification (NCBI taxonomy): domain Eukaryota; kingdom Metazoa; phylum Chordata; class Mammalia; order Chiroptera; family Pteropodidae; genus Eidolon; species Eidolon dupreanum. The sequence goes on from CM053502.1 coordinate 49,221,778, forward strand.
ATTTGAGGATTTCTAATTTCTTAAGAGATCCAAAATGTGTAGAAAGAAAATTTGAAGGATAGTTTCTAAGTCATTTTTTTTTTATACAAGTTTTTTATAGCTCTTCTAAGAGTATATGATAATGGCGTTTTAATAGAGATAATAACATTTTTTCTAGGATGATTTTCTTTTTTTAGTGAATTCAAAATGATAAACATTATAGAAAGTTATCTTTCTCAGAGGAAGCCAATGAAGTTTTGGAAATAGATTTTCATTAAAGAAAAATTCTATACTGGCTGTGTTTTTGATGTTTGACTTGTATGAGTTGCTTGAAATGATCTGATATTTATTTATAAAAAGTATTTGGGAAAGTAAGGGCTGAAAAACTTCCATAGCAAGAGATATAGTTATAGATTTCATTGTTAACAGTGGTGATGACTAATCTTTATCTAAATCCTGTTGTGCGCCATTTTATAGATTTTAAAACAGATTCAGACAAGTTTGGTAACTTGCCCAAAGTCAGCTAACAAAAGCTGAGATTCAATTCTAGGACTTAGAGATTTTTCAACTGCAGTAATCTTGTATGTCTAAAGTTCTATTTAAGTATTTAAGAGCTTAGTGGAAAATATAGACTGATCAATATCACCAACATAGTGTCTTAAATAATTTAAGAGTTGTTCAGTAGCAGTAATGGTATAAGGCTATTCTTCAAATGGCCACAAGAGGTCAGCACTTAGCTGCTATATGTGGTATAACAATGCTACTCTTAGTGGTGTATTTTTTGCCCATTTGTATTCATATGTTAAATATTATTGCAGTATATTGCAGATCTATTATAGTTAACAGATGAGAAGCATTTTACTGGCTGTCATTATGTTAATGTGATACATTTTCCTAGTTTCTTTTGTTTTTCTCTTAAATCAGAGATACAACTTTTTATCAAAAAGAAAAAAATTATACAGTTTATTTCTCCTATAAGGATGTTTAAAATCTATGTTTATACTTTATGTATTAGTGGAAATTCATAACACATTCAGTGCATTCTCCGTTCTTAATTTCTGTTAAAATTTATATATTAAATTACTGATTTTTGAAAGATTTACGGAACACTATTACTATAATACTTACAGCACAATTATGAAGCTGCCTAATTGGTATTTTTATTGCTTCTATAAGATCGGGTGTTCCTTGAAGGTAGATACTATGTTTTACCCAGTTTTTAATCCCAGCTTCTATCATAGCACTTCTCCCATACTAAGTACTTGGTGAATATTTGTTGACCAAATGTCTGATGAGAGACATAAAAATAGTTCATGGGGAGTATGAGTTCTAATTTCACTAGTGTGAAGCTTTAGCACTTGGGAAAATTATTAACCTTTGAGCCTTAATTTCCATATCTATAAAAGGGATACAGTGAAAACAACCTCAGAGTTGCAAGGCACCGAAATAAATAATATGTATAAAGTTCTCACATCATAAATAATAGATATAGCTATTATACTTTGCAATGATCATTACTAATTATTACTAATAATAATAGTAGTAAAGGTAGAACATGTAGCTGGAGGTCTTACCAACTCTAGGACTATATTTTGTGTGAGAATTTTTCTTCACTTTTCTGCTGTGCCAGCATAAATGCATGAGTGAGATTATACAGTTTGGACTATGAGGTTATAGTATGGGTATCATAAACCATCGTTTTTCCTTATTTTGTGACTAAGGAACTCAAATCAGAAGTTGCAAATGAGAGCAGGCCATGTCCACGCATGGTGTTTCTGGGCTCAATGCACGAGACACTGCTATTGAGCTTCCTGAGGTACCAGAAAACCTGTGCCAAGTTGTTACAAGGATGTGTGTGTGTGTGTGTGTGTGTGTGTGTGAGAGAGAGAGAGAGAGAGAAAGAGAGAGAGAGAGAGAGAGGGAATTCAGTGTCCATCAGTGAACATCTGATCCCTGTCATTGTTTCTCCCATCATTTAAAAGAATCAATAATTATCTGTACTGTCAGTTGCCACTTTAGAATGGTCCGTAGATTTTCTCGTATCTTTGTTCGGTATGTATCTTACCTCTTCTTCAACTAGATTATATCTCACCCATATGTCAGTGTAAATTTATATAATTGTCTCAATAAATGCTACCTGTAGAGCCTATGAGAAGTATTTAAAATGGTAGACTAAGTAAAATTCTGAACTTGAGTCCTACCTTTAAGCTTTGACAACTCTTTTTTCACATCCCAGCTATAGCACCGGAGTTCTGGGCTTCACTTTCCCCAGTACTAATTGTGCCAGTGCAAAAATTATTTCAGTGTAACAAAGAGTCCCCTTGTGCCTACCCACATACCAGTGTTTAGTATGAGTGAGACACTAGACTAGTTCCTATGCACATAAAAAACTGATCCAGTAAGATCCAGTGAGAGTTTATTCTCTAATGGGACAGAAAATATATAGGTGAAAATAATGACAATACAGACAACACAGAGCAAAATTAAATATGTATTGTAAGACCATATTATTCAAACTGTGGTCCAGGGACTTGCATTACCTGGGAGTTGTTGGAAATGCAGAATCTCAGGCCTGGCCGCAGAACTGCTGAACCAGATTCTGCATTTTGCTAGGATTCCAGGCAGTTCAAGCATTCAGTTAGAAAGAACACTGGCACAGGCTTTAAGGAATGCAGATATTACTTCCTGTTGTAGACACAGGGTTTACTGGGGGAAGGAGCCTTGAAGGAGAGAAAAGTTTTTGACGATAGAGGTAGTGATTAATTAGGAGGAGGTTATCTGGGGCAAAGGCAGGAAGGAAGGAAGGTGCATTTCTGAGTGGTCAGACTTATGAGGGCATAGCATAAGTGTAGAGGAGTACAGCCACTTGGGAGCCGGGAGTACTTTGGGTCAGAATGCCAGACTAAGGTTTAGAGTCTTTAAAGATAAACAAACATTGGTGACCCAAGGAATATTTTCTATATGAGAATGACAGACAATCTCAGAGGTGGAAAGGAGATTCTTGATCCTTTCATCTATTACCTAATAAGATCAGAGCTGTGCTTTAGGAAGAGAAATTTAATGTGCCTATGATGGATGGTTTGCTGACTATACTTGGAGATTAAGGACATAGCATGGTGACAGTGGGAATGAAATGCAGAGGAGCAGATTACAGAAACTGCAGAGGTGGAAGTGGTGAGGCAATATTTGGTACACAGACGAGAAGTGAAAGGTAGCAGCAGGAATGATCATACCACTGACGATGATGGTGGAAACAGGAGAAAGAGTAACAATTTCTTCAGAAGAAAAGATGTTTGATTTCTGGACATGTTAGTTAATGTGCTAACAGAACACCTAGAAGTTCTTGTCTACTACTTACACAGAAACGAGCATTTGAAACTCATGATAGAAGTTAGGGATGGAAGCAAAGGTTCGGGAATTCTCTGCAGCAAGGTCATGGTTTTGCTGGGGTTGTGGCTAAGATCTCCAAGGCAAGACAATGTAAGGAGAGGAGGGAGGGGCACAGACAGAACCTCTAGGTTTATGGGGAATAGCAACAGAGTACTGTTTCCTGAGCACTTGGTTTCATATCTCATTGTGTGAAAGTGCACTATGAGAGCAGCTTTCCTCTTTTTTGATTATAATACTATGTGACTGCTAAAAGAGATGAAGCATTCTATATATTAAAGTGTTTCTTCATGGCTTAGGAAATAATTTCCAAAATATAGCTAGTGCCCATGAGCATACAGGTTAAATTTTACAAGTCAACCATAGTTTTACTGTGTCAAACAGGCTCTAACTTTAAACAACAACAACAACAACAACAACAACAACAATAATAAACTTTCTCTTTAATTTGAATGTATCTGCTACATTTTAAGTTTTCTTCCATTCTATATGCAGAGGTTCCTCTCCCTAATTTTTACTATGGTAATTTTCAAACCTACAGTATGATTGAAAGACTTTTTAGTGAGTACTTCTATACCTATCGCTTAGATTCTACTATTACTATTTTACATGAGTATGTTACCACATACTCCATTTATCATTTCTATGCAGAGACTTTTGTAAAAACATAGCTGTACTTGTAATGCAAAATTTATATATTGTTTTTTCAGTAAATATTAAAACAAATATTTTCCCAAGTTATTATAAAGTTATACATAAACATTGTTTAAAATGATTTCAAAATATTTCATTAAATATTTCATACTAGAGGTAACTTAATGATCCACATCTTAGGCTTTTTTTTTTTTTTTTTAATGCTGTCAGGTCCATTTTTATGCTAAATTCTTTTCTGTTTTTAAGTTTTTTTTTTTTAAAGTACAGATTTCCTTATATCTGAAGGAAGCAAAGACACTGTTTCAAAGAAATATCCGCAGTCTCATATTCACTGCAGCATTATTCACAATGGCTAAGACATAGAAACAACCTAAGTGCTATAACAGATGAATGGATGAAGAAGTTATGGTGTGTGTGTGTGTGTGTGTGTGTGTGTGTGTGTGTGTGTGTGTGTAATGGAATATTCAGCTGTGAAAAAGGAGGAAATCCTGCTATTTCAACAATATGGATGGACCTTAAGGACATTATGCTAAATGAAATGAGCCAGGCAGAGAAAGACAAATATGTGATTTCGTCTATGTTTGGAATCTAATGAAAAACAAGCCCCAAACTCAAACTCATAGAAGAGATCAGATTTGTGGTTACCAGAGGTAGGGATGGATGAAGGGGAAATTGAATGAAGGTGGGCAAAAGATACATACTTTCAGTTATAAGTAAATACTGGGGATATATTGCTAATGACTATAGTTACTGCTGCTGCATAGTACATATGAAAGTTGTTGAGAGAGTGAATCCTAAGAGTTCTCAGCACTCTTTTTTTTTTTTGTATCTATATGAGATGATAGATATTAACTAAACTTATTGTGATAATCATTTTGTGACATATATATGTCAAATCATGCTATACACCTTAAACTTATACAGTATTGTATATCAATTACCTCTCGATAACATTGGAAGAAAAAGTGTAGATTCCCAGAAATGGAAATGTTAGTAGACCAAAGGATATGAACATTTTAAAGGATTTTTATATTTGTTCCTAAATATTTTTCGGAGGCCAAACTTGCAAGTCAAACCAGTGTATGTGATGTTTGCTTCACTATATTCTGACCAGCCTGGGCATATAATTTAAAATAATATATAAATATTTTAATAAACCTAGCAGGGCCATGGGGCTGGTCCAGATGCAGCTGAGAACTTCCCTTCTTTTTAAAGTGTTTACTTTGGGGTTGATGGTAAATGGAGAAGCTTTTGGGTCATGGCTGAGGCTTAGGATGAAGTGGGAGAGGGAAGGATGATGATGAAGAGAAGAGATTCAATTCCTCCTCACTCTTTACTGCTTTTTAAAAAAAATTGTTGAAGCAATCTCAAATTTAAAGAAAAGTTACAAATACAGTACACTTTTTTCTCTTGAACCCTTTGGGAATTTATTTAATGATATTCCATTGCTCAAATACTTTAATGCACATTTCCTATAAAAAGAGGAATGGAATTAAAAAGTACAAACTTCCAGTTAAAAAGTAAGCCATGGAGATATAATATACAGCAGAGGGAATAGAGTCAATGTCATAATTATATATGGTGATAGATAGTTACTAGACTCCTGTGGTGATCAATTTGTAAGGTATATAAGTATTGAATTACTATATTGTACATCCAAAGCTAATATTTTTATATATATATGTATATATGTATATATGTATATATTTGTATGTATGTATATATACACATATATATATAATATTGCATGTCAAATGTAATTAAAAATAAGTTAAAAAATAATTTAAAAACTAAGATATTCTCCTTACTACAGTATAACTACACATATCATAAAATTAACACTGATGCATTTCTACCATCTAATATTCATATCTTACTTATGATAAGATATAAATGTCTTAATGTCCATTACAGCAAAAGAGCATGTTCAAAATCAGGTGTTACTTTGACTTCTAAATCTAAACCGATTTAGAATGGTTTCCTATTCTTGATTTTCATGGCTTCAATGGTTTTGGAGGGTACAGCCAGTTATTTTGTAGAATGTTCCTCAGTTTTGGTTTGTCTAATTTTTTTTTTCATAGTTGCATTCAGGCTACACCTCTTTGGCAGAAATACACAAATGTGATCTGTGTTCTTTTCATTACATCTTATCAGGAGGCACAGGATTTTGATTTGTTTTATTACTGGCTTTGTTCATGTTGATGACTTGTTTAAGGTGGTGTTTGCTAAACCCTACTATAAAGTTATTCTCCTTGTAATTAATAAGAATTTGGTAGGGAGATATTTTGAAACTATGTAAATATCCTGTTCCTCCCTCTTGAATCAACCTTCCTTTAGAACTTCCCTCTTTCCTTCCCTCCCTTCCATCTACCAATTAATCATTTCATTTTGAATTTATGGTTTTCTATTTTGTTCAATAAGATTATAATATATTACTATACACTTATTTTGATGCCTCAAATTGTCCCTGATTTGGTCAGTGGGAGCTTTTCACTCTTGACTTCTCTGCCTTTTTCACACATTCTCATTTTTTGACACTTCCTTACTTTCTGGCAGAAGATATTCTTGGTTCATATTGTACTTTGCCTGTTTCAGCCTTTTCTCTGAGGAACTCTGAGACTTTTTAGTGGAGGATGATATGTAAGAGCCAAGATCTGGGTGCTTTGTGTGTTCATTGCTATTAGGCTGTCACTGGTTTCAGGTCCCCATAGTGGACTAAGGAATATGAGTTCATGTATTTACCTCTATATTTTTAATCTCTCTATTGAAATATATACATTTATATCTCCACTGATCTCTATAATTCTAAGTCCACAGGGTTCATTCTAGTTTTATCACCTTTCTCTATTTATCTTTCTCTGACAGTGACAAACCTGGTTCCCATTATTCTTTACACACACATTTATGTGATCTCTCCTCATGTATGTAACCAATCTCTCATCAGTATGGCCGCTGTCCCCATGTCCTGCCACCCTTACCACGCCTGGACTCTGCACCCTACCCCGGGCTGTTCAGCCATATGGAAGCCTTCCTCACCTTATGAGGGCTTTGATTCCTGCGCCAGGTTACCCCATCCACATCTCACTGCTCTGATTGTGGTGCCCTTTTATGGAATCTCCCCCTTTTCCCATAGCCTGCATATGTTGGTGCTAAACTGTTTGAGATGTGGAACAACTCATAAATGCTCTTAAGAGCCCTAGTGGATTTTAGCTAAAAGAACAGATCTCTTGGCTCACTCAGAGAAATTTTTCAACCTTTGATTTGTTCAACCTTAACGTGAGAGGAAAAGAGAAGCTGGGCTGTGGTGTTTACCTTTTACCTGCAAGATCTTCACCGAAATCCCACATCACATCTGCGCCGTCTCTTTCTAGTTGCTGGTATTATAGGGGGCTGAGAAAAACACCAGCTAAGCCTCATGGCCTCCCAGCCAACTGGGACAGGTCCCATGGGAATGTGTACCCCTGGAGATGCTGGTTCCCCAGATATAAAATATGGGGCCCCAGCAATTTCTAGAAAAACGGAACAAAGTCACCATCTTCATTTTCTGTCTCGAACTGGAAAGGGGCTCAGAAAATGTTACCTCGATTCCAGGAGTAGAAAGCTCTCTTCCTCCTCTTCTCTCTGGCTTGATTGCCCCATTGCAAGCTGTTATCGTTTTTTTGTTTTTTTTGTTTTTTTTCCTTTGGGAAGGGAGGACTTGCTGCCATCATAATTGAGGGTGGAGGCTGGTATAGGGCAGAGAGAGCAGAGAGAGAGCTAGTGACTGTGGGGAAGTGAGGGCAAGATGTACCCTGAGTTTCCTGGCAAGGCTAGCCACAGGTTTTCTTTCAGGAGCTCTTGCTCCACCCACAGGAATGCTAGAGGTTCCCTATCAATGGGCTCCAAGGTGGAGGAGAGGGCAGGGTGGCAGCTGCAAACCTGGGTGCAGTGGACAGATCGTTTAAAAATATCTTTGCTACCTTAATACATGATGGAGAGTATCTTACTGTTTTATTTTGTACTAGCAATATGTGATATCTATGCATGTTACTTTTCCAAAGTAATTTTCCTGGAGCTATTTTTCTTAATTCTCTGATGCTATCTCATGTATCATTAATTTTTAATAATTATTTTTGATAGCTACCACAATGTTTGAAGCTGGACAAGACAAAGGTAATTCAGATGAATTTGCTGTGGCACTTGACCAAACTCTCGGAGACTTTGCATTCCCAGATGAATTTGTCTTTGATGTTTGGGGAGCCATCGGCGATGCCAAACGAGGATGATTATGATGTGGATGTTCTGTCACTGGAAAAACAAACTATTTTGTTCCTTTTTAAAAAAAACCTGTAAGACCTGCTTTAAGACTCTGTTGTGGACTCTAATTTCATTTATGTGTATGGAATACATTCTTTGAAATATAATTTTGATTTCTGGGTACTTTTTAATGCAGTTGTATATCTAGTATGCTTAAGATATATTACTTAAAATATCACTTTTAATATTCATTCAAAAGCTTTTTTAAAAGTAAGTTTTAGGGAGTATTTATAGATAGATGATTTTGCTCCCCACTAATTTATTTTCTACATATAAATGGTTGATTGTAATAACTTTGCAGTTCTTTTGCAAATTTCTGTTTCAGTGAAAATTAGGATTGGAGTATGATTTGCTTCATAGCACCTTCATTTTGTTTAGTAGTTTGAACAGGATACGTTCAGGAAATGAAATGTGAATTGTGCCTACTGTAAGTCTAGAAGTATTGTTTTAATTTTTTTAATCCACTAAGAAGAGGAAGATTTCTATAGCCTGTTGATATCTATGGTCTCCTTTCTCTCTTTGTAAAACAAGGATTGATTGACTTTGCCTATTTGTGATTGCTTCTTTGCCTTCTAAACCTGTTGTTGAAATCTATTGTGCTGTGCCTTTGTTTGCATGTGTGGAAGAAAGGTCAAAAAGACAGATAGGGTAGAAACCACTTATATTTGATTTTGTAACAACAGTTCTTAAAACATTTTCTTTTTCCACCCATATGTACTTTTATGTTATTCTTCATAAGCACTCCAGGGAAGGTTTTTATAGTCTTTGTAGAACTTTTCTTCTGAAAGAGATTTACTCAGAAAATAACTATGTTTGACAATATTTTTGGGGTGAAAGAGCAAAGCCTTTAAACTCCCTAAACTTTAGAGGAGATACTATCAGAAATAGATTTCCCCCCAGTGGAAATAAAGGAGGAAGGAGGAATTGAGAAAATATATTAGCCTATTATTTTAGAATTCTAACAGATCTTCTCTAAAACCATACATTATTGAGGAAATCGAGGGTAAATGACTGTCTTATCACTTTGTTTGACATTGTACAGATATGAGAAATGGAAATGAATGATTTCAAAATAGATCACTTAATAAGGCAGAGCCTGGGGTGACCAAGCATTCTGCTAGAGTGCTGGAAAATGGTGTGTGCTGCAATGGTAATCAGAAATTATAACCTATGGGAGATGTATTCTAGGAAATCAGAATTAGTTCCCTTTCCATACTGTGTTATTAGAACCACTGTTGTTTTTTGGAGTACCTTTACTTTTACTGCCATCCATTCCCCTTTCTCATAAGTTTAATACTACGAAGCTGATATTCTTTGTCTCATTAATCTGAAACTTGCACAGAAGCTGTTTTAGTGATTAATGTGTAGCAAAAGGAGTTTATACAATGCAAATTGTCTTCTTTCTTGCTCTTGCCTATCATTTGGAAATAGGATCCAGCTCAGGCTATAGTTTGTTGCTACTTGTTTCATGGATTTTTTTGGGAGGTCCCCAAATATCTATTCTTGATATCATCTCTCTTAGAAGGATACACACAAAAAAAGAGCTAATATTTCTAGGGATGGGAACACTTTTAGATGACTTAGGAAGCCCATAGAAACATATTAGTTTAAACAAAAAAATAATAAATTTCTTGGCATTAGATGTTAGTTTTGAAATGATGAGTTATTGTTTATTATTGATGGATGTCAGCTTCTCCTTCTTTTTTGGGCATGCATGAAGATTGACGCTTGGTGTCGATTCCCTGTGATTTATGAAATTTCAAATTCACAAAGTGAGCGTGCTCACCATGATCCTTCTAGAGTTTTTGTGTGTCAGGTACCAATGTTCATGTATAGCTGTAGCTGTACTTGTCTGTTAGCATTAAATGGTCAGTTGTTATTAGGGGCTTCAGCTGGGCACAGGTGCTTTACAACTGTTAGATTTTTCCTTTAAATGTCTTTATCTCACCTCCATTACTAAACTGATAACAAGGTCAGTTTCTTTGTCATTTTGTTCCCTTACCTGAAAATATATCTATTTGTCAACTTCATGCCTTTTGGTAACTGTCAGTGCACAAAAGGACCAGGATCTCTTTTTAGATATCACAAAGTGTGGGCTACCCTTGTAATGCTACAATGAGACAAATCATTTAAAAAAAATATGCCATTTCATTGGCACCACTAAACATTTTCAGAAGGCCTCTGTCATTTTCTCTTGTGCTATAGTTCCCCTCCCTGCACCCAGTGGAGGATGATTATTTTATTCCTGATTTCCTTCCACGCAGAACAGCTTCTTTCAGTGGCCACTAAGAGCACACTATGTTTTCTTTGTGGCACGGCATGTAGATGATGATCGAACTTGAGGCTCAATGGAGGCTTGCACATAGCTTGGCCCTCATCGAGTAGACACATTCTGATGGTTACAAATAGACACATTTTGGGTTTCTGTGATGCTTCAAAAATATAATTATGTAACTATATGATGTGAAACTCTAAGAATTCAATTATAAAACAGTAATCGGTGATCTCTGTTTGATCTGCTATATGCAGTATTGTAATGTGACAGGTAATTAAATAAAGACAGTTTTTCCAAGTGATGCTTAATTTGTAATATTTCCCCCATAACTTTAACAATAGACATTTTCCAAGGAAAACACACTTTATTTAGGTCCATGTTATTGCTAGACCCTCCTCAAGTCTAGAGAGAGCCTTCCTGGTTATAATAATAATCTTTCAATTCTAATAACAACTTCCTAGTACAGTAGCAGAATAAATTTCATCTGCAAATGTTTTCAAAATAGTAGTTCTTCTAAAAAGAGCACACTTATCCACCAAAGATATAAAATATTGGTCATATAATGACCCTTTCATACTCTGCTATATCTAAAAAATATATGGATACCAATAGCATTGCTATTATTCTGGTGAAAGGAATAGGTTAGAAGCTATGAGTGAAAAAGAAATAGGAGATGCTATTCCACTTTTAGTTCCAAGTATTAGCACTCTGTGTAAAATGCACATTTATTATTTTCTTGACACAGGTTGAAAGAGATATCAGAGTAATTACAAGTCCTTACACATATCACGGTTATAAAAGATTTCTAAGATTGTGAAGGGTACTAATGGCACAGTCTGTCCCTATCTATTACCTGAAAACCTAGGTCTAAGAAATGACTCATGGTTATTATCTCCTAGGAGGGTGAGAATTGGATATGACATCTTATTTAAATTGAAGGCGTTATGTCTCTATAAGACTTATGTACAGCCATAGATTTTTTTTTAGACAGTAATAAAAAGGGAGAATTAAAAATTTTTTCTGAAAGATAGTTTTAAGTAAACATTTAATATTTTGTACTGTTTGTGCCATGTAATAGTATTGACTACCTACAGGTAAAATATTCTACTTTTCTGGGAAAAAAAAGTTTTTCTTGTCTATAAAAATATCATAGCATTTACTTTAAATTTTTTTGAGATCGAATTTTAGAAACTTAATATGTGAAATTATGAGTTATATTTTGATATTGTTGAAAATGTGTTATTTACTGTATTTTTCCTTATTGATATATAAATTTTCATGTGTTGATCAAAAGTAAATTACTTGTAAAGCTATAATAATTTTCTAATATTTCACATTTTTTCAAATATGACTTCTTAAAATAAAAATGTTTTCATGAAAAAAGTGGTGGATGTTTTATCATGAAAAAATAAAAATTGGGGGTTTTAAATATTGGACTTTTTAGTTTTGTTCAATAAATTATGGGAATACCATGTGATTGTTCAGGTCTTTCTGTTTTTAACACATCTTTGGTATATCTTTTCCTCAGCGTATTTTGTACAGGGTATAACCTCTAAGGTCTCTTAGTTTTAAAATCCCAAAATTATTTGCTTTGATTCAGTAAAAATAGATATGCACTGCCACAATGCTCTAGGATAAAATAATCGTAAGCTATTTCTGTTTTAAAATGGAGATTTAGCTAGGTTGACACTTTCCCCTTTGTTCAACCAATTTTATCGCTGTAGTTTCCAAACAATAATGTGAGTAAGTAGAAGAAATATCAGCCCATAGCTCTTAGGTAGTTATGCCTTTTGGATTCATTATCCTTTTGATGCAGTTTGAAGGCCCTATCAGAGCTGTTAAAATACCATGGTCCCCTTACAGATATCCTGCTAATTCCATGTGTTTGGGGTGGGGTCCAGGAATCTGCATTTTGACTCATCCTCTACATGATTATGATGAAAGTGAATTACAGATCTTTGCTCTGAGGTCTCTGAAGGTCCTGGTCCAGCTCTAGGGTGGAATGCTAGATATGACTTCAAAACTCAAGATCTATCAAGGTAAATAGAGATGTAAATGATCTCTAAAACAATTAGATAAGTGCTAAAATGTATATAAAATAGTATGGGAAAAAGGTGTATATGACAGTAGGATTTCTTTTCATTTCATTAACTTGGCTATTTTCTAATTGTAACTTGGTATCTAGAAGAATTTGTTATCTTAGAGAAATAGACTTCCCAATCGACACCTGGGTTAATACGAATTAACCCATGGGCTAGTTTTGCCTCAGTTTACATGTAACATTTGATGCTTACTGTTGATACAAATAAATATTGGCTACTTATCTTGCCCTTATTAGGTATTTTATCCTTTTCTAGTTTTGTAGATAAGGATCCTCTGAAACAATGGTTTCTAAAGAACATTTTACTTTTAGTAGAATGGAATTGACATGCATGATAAGATTGACCTCTCAATGGAAGTAACTTCAGTGGATGCTGTGGTTTTGAATATGGAAAAGCTAAGCTTCTAAAAATGATATCTCAGTTCTCCTTGAATAGAGTTTTCTTTTAGCGAGAGGCCCTTCATGTAGGGATAGAGTAGAGAACATGATTCATACTTCATTATCTTCTGTGCCATCTAAAAATATGAGAGAAATAATGTTTATGTTTTAAAAAAACTATAGATCCAATGAATTAATTTAGCCTTGAAAAAAATGATCTTTCTAAAAGTTAGAATTTCTACCCCCTTGATCAAATAGGTTACTACAAAAACAAATTGGTTTTAGTTTTAATAGCTTTCCTGTGAAAAGTAAACAGATATAAAAATGAAAGAAACCAAAGACTTTCTGCTTCGTAAAATAAAAAGAAAATTCCATGTTCTGCGATGGTATTGGAGAAAAATGAGAAAATGAAATCCTGCAAATTTAAGGAATAGTGGAAGAACCATCGCATACTTTAGCTTTGGGAGAGGGGTAATGGGAATGTTGTAGCCATCTTCCTTCAGTGTCCTTCCCTCTTCTCCACTCCTTCCATTCCTGGCTCTTTCTGCTCTACCCAAACTCCTTTCATGGGGTTCCTCAGGCCTCAGACCTGGGTTCCTCTCCTCCACTCTACCTCTTCTTAGGTGACTCATTCACTCCTGTGGCTTTAAACATCTTTATATTTACAACTCTCAAATACATATCTCCAGCGGCTACCTCTCTTCTGAGCTCTATACTTAAATATCCAATTGCTTCCTTGACATCACCTCTTCGTGTGTCAAAACCTTAATATGTCTAGGATGAAACTTTAGACTTTAAAGTCTTATTTTCCTCAATTTTCTTTGACAGGAAATGGGGTCATAATTCACCTCACTGCTGCTTCACCTTCCACAACTAATTTAGCAGCAAGTCCTTTTCATAGTATCTCCAAAAATGTCTCCCAGATATGTCCACTTCTTTCCAGTTTCCTGTCATGTGTTTAACCTACACCTCATTTCTCACTGGGCTGCTGCTACAGGCTCTACACTGCTCTCGTTTCTTCCACTCTTGCCATCCTCCAACTTATATTTTACACTGTAATGAAAGTGCTCTGAAATGTTTATGGAAAGATGAATGTTCAGCTTTCTTTGTAATGGAAATGCCAGTGTCTCATTTTTTTTTTCTTCTTCTCTAGAAGGGTTTAACATTAAGCTCTTTTTTGTCTTTGAAGGAAGGGGCACCAATTTTTGGATGATTTAGCTTCTATTAAAGGGCCACAGAGACCTGTGAAAGAACTAGGAAGAAGCAGAAGACAAGAGGAAGAACTTTCACAGGTATAGACTAAAGGCTATGAAGCACACTGTGTGTGTGTGTGTGTGTGTGTGTGTGTGTGTGTGTGTGTGTGTCTGTTGGGAAGGAGGAGGTAGAGAGATATGTCTTTAGAAGCCCAAACAGAGGAGGGTTGTGCCTTGTTTTCCTGCAGTACATTGTGGCTAGATGGAGTGTTTAGACCGACAGGACTCGTTAGACCTTCTAATGAGTCCTAGTCTCTCATTATGGCAGAGGCAGTAAGACCCATAGTGAGGAGTGTTTGAGCACCCAAGACCCTTGTGGAAGCATGAGTCATTGCCCAGAGCCTGCCAGCCTTCACAGAATCAGCACTTTCCACCCCCTATTTGTTTCTATATCAATGCTTGGTGAGAATTTTGTCACCAGTCTTGCCTATTATTGTCCAGCAGGAGTGTCACCCCCTCAGCCTAAAACTCTGGCTTATTTTAGTAGCTACGCCCAGGATCTTTTTTTGCAATGATACAACCTACACACATAAACCTTAGAAAAGAGAATTGGTGCCTTGGATGCCTGGTGGAGTGGTTGGGGAAACCATTGCTTCTGTATGTGGGAGGCTGAGCTGAAGTAGCACGAGTCCCCTGACTGGGACATGGGCAAATGTTCCTTTCTGCTACATTTTAATAGAATCACACCACTCCCCTTTGAGCTCCTTATAGGGGCCTCCAAAGCCCTTTCTACCTCATTGCCATACTCCCCTTAGCTTTGTGTTCTAGTCACATTGAACTTTCTTTTCACTTCTAAGCTCTTGCCCTTCTCAGAGCTTTTCCACTTGCTATTTTTTTTCTGCCTTGAACATTTATTTGCATAGTCAGGTCCCTGTCATCTTTTGGTTATTAGTTTAAGTGCCACTTCTTTAGAGAAGCCTATTGTGTGTGACCTTCTTCCTCCCCTTATTGTATGCTTCTTTTAGCCCTTCTTTTAGTCATTTCCACCTAATACATCATTATTTGTAATTATTTTATTAGTTTTTATTCTATATTCCTCACTTGAATATCAGCTTCTTGGGGGTGGGATTGTTTATCTCTTTCTTGCTGTTGTATCCCCAGCACTTAGCATGGAGCCTGGTATACACTAAGCAGTAAAAACATAATTATTGATGAGGAACTTCAGCAAATGTTTGTCGTGTATACTTTGTGCCCATTTGCAGGATCACCTCACATGACCCTCAGCAACCCCCGAGGTAGATAATGATATCTCCATTTTAAAGATGAAGAAACAGGTCCAGAGAAATTAGGTAACATGCTCTGAGGCATATATTTTATTAGTGGCAAAGATGGGATTTGAACCCAGTTTTGAGTTTAAGTCCTGAGGTCACTTCAAAATCACTACTGTTAATACTTTACCAGAGCAATGTTCTGAGTCACTCAACTGAGGAGAGTTGTTGGAGGGGATTAAAGCCTAGAGAACAGGATTAGAGACTCAGTTAACTGCTCTTGTCAGCAGGAGTAAGGGGAGAGCTATGCAGAGGTCAGGCCAACCAGTAGGCTTAAATGAATGATGGGTTTTAAGTTAGAAACAATATACTGAAGGATTTTAGTTGTTCTTTAGGTTAAAAAAATTATAATTGGTAACAATTGTCAGGATTAAAAAAAAAACATTGTAGTCACTGACATAACAAGTTCTTGCTAGTTTGACTTAAAAAAAAAGAGAAAGAAGTAAGACAAGAAAGGTTCTGACCATTTCTTGGAAAATGAGTACTGGCTTTAGAAATCCTTCAAAGCTTCTTCTGGTTAAAATGATTTCATGGTTTAATTGTTTTGACTTGGTCTGTAGATATTTTGCTTCTGAAGTCATTATTGGTTAGTTTATGTTTCAGAAAACCATTAAGGGATGATTGCTGTGTTCTTTAAACTTTTTAAAAAATAGTGTGAAACAAAATTTACAAAGTAGCAGCTTGTTGTCAAATACTCTGTGTGCCATTTACTATTTGAAAATGTCATTAGCATTTGATGTTTTGTGGAGCATGGAATCTTATCATTAACCATTTTTAAGCCTTGACCTCTGAGAAATGACTTGGGAGGTTATATTGCCTCAAAAGGTCAATTTATGTGCCAAGGGGATGAGTTTATAAAGATGATTATAAATTCACTGAATATATTCCCTACTCAGTTCTTTTCTATATATAAGCATGGTCACTTTCAACATGTTAACTTATGAGTTGATGAATAGAGAATATTTGTGAGGCTTCACTCAGTATTAAACCAAAAGTAGTCTTATCTGTAACTGTGGGATTTTAAAAACAAAATCAATCACATATTTTATTTTCCAGAGGATCAAACATTTGTTATAATTGGGACATGTTTATTGAATTCTTGTTTAAATGAGGTCCAATGAAATTCTGAAGTAGGAAGTTATACTACCTGATATAGAGACAGGTGGCATTTTCAAGGGTATCATTCTAAAATTCTATGGAGTATGTCTTTCTTCTCTTTTTGACTTTCCTGATAGACATTGTTTATCACCTTGGTTTGATCTTTCAAAATAAATTAGCTCCCAGAAAGATTCCTCCAGGTGATCTAAAGCTTATTTCACTGATTAGAAGGAGACATCCCAGCTTTTCACCACCTCATTGCCTAATAAGGCAGAAGTGAATTCGCTAGACAATTTTTTAAAGTCTACCTTATCTGACCAGTAGGTAATATTGCCTGTCCTGGCTGCTATTTCAAAGTCTATCTAAACCTGAATAGCAAGTCAGGTGTTTGCTATATTCTTGTTGTATCTGTTCTGACTTGTCCAGTCTAATTGTTGAACTTATCTCTGATTCCACTAAGGATAGCCCCTTGACAGCTAAAGTGTTTTTGATATCCAGATAACTTCCCTTTGGAACCTTAGGGTTTATATCATATGGTCTTAGAGAGTATCCAGAGCAAATGACTAATTCTACAAAACCATCCAAGGTTCCTGTAGACCTGAGAGGGCAAGAGTGACTGAGCACTGAAGGACTGCAAAGGTGATTATGGTTAACATTTCGTGAAAGTTATAGATGGCTTCATACCAAGCATAAAACTAAATAGGTGCATTAGAAACTTTAAAACCTCATTCTGACTTCAAAACTTTTAAATAAGTTTCAAGCAAGCTCTAAAAAGCAAGTAGTCTTTTGACTGAATAGATAAAACAAGTTGAGCTTCTTTATATTTAGTAATTAACATTATGTGGATGATTCACATCATGAAAAAAACATTTCCACTGAGCTAGAATTCGAGCCAGAAATTGATTCATATATTACAGTTTGACAGCTGTCACTTAAACTAACTTTTCTTCTCTGCAATGTTCACATTTATGTAATTTACCAACACTTTTGAGGTACAGTAATTTCTGCTTATATGATATTTTTCTTTTATTTATTATATAGTAGCTCTGTTATCATCTGATGTTACTTGGGAGAATCATTAGCTATAAGTTTTATGACATTTGTTAGAAACGAGTTTGTAAGGTTGGAGTTGTAATATTTTTCCTATAATTACAATAATTAGAACTGCTTTCTTATGAACCATACTTATAATCAGGTCCAGGGTCTACATGAATGATTTCCTGCTGCTCTGTGAGATAGAGTTGCCCATGAGAGAAGCAGTTGAATCATAAATCACCCTCAATTAAAAATGTTTTCTCTGAGCTTTATAACTGGTCATGGTACAATAGAGGCTCACAGAGAATAGCAGAGATGTAAAATCAAAGGAAAAGTTGAAAGGAAACGGTAGTTCCTAGAGAATTTCTCTTTTCTAGACCTATTGAAAGGCCCTGTTTTAAACATTGATCTTATTTGTAAATCTCTAAACTCTTCATGTTGCTTTAATAAGGATCTCATAATCTTTGGTGCTTAGTAATTGGTTCCAGGAATAGCATGGTCAATTAGATGGTGAATATTGGACATTAAACTATTGTTAGATCCCTTAACATAGTTGATTTGTGGCTCATTTTAGCACTACTCTTCACTTTTTTTGTGTTAGATATGACATTTTCCTCCCAGTTGGAAGCAAATATCACAACCAAGTGTTGGACTTGGATTTCAGTAGCCTGTGAGAGACCATGTCTCCTGATTGACAGTCACAAGAGTCTATCTATGTCTTTCATTTTCTACAGATCTGGAGGGTTATGGCTCATCTTTTTGAGGGCAAAATCTCCACTTTGAGCAACAGTCTCAATTGCCCTAAAGAGAATGTGCCTCTCCTGATTGATGATATGGAACCTCTCATTGTCCTTGGGCCCTTCTAAGCTGAATTATATAGAAATCATCTTATTAATCAGTATTCAGTTACAGAGAACAGATTCTGTTGTAGCTGTTTGAAGCAAAAAGGGATATATTATAGGTTATTAAATAGGCCCCAGAATTGTTAGGACTCAAGAGGACATTCTAAGCTGAGGAGGCAGACACTGGAATGAATTCCCAAAGTCTTTCTGCCCAGCAGAGTTATTAAAGGAGCTGCTACTATGGTCAGGAAGCTGCTTCTGCTAAATCAGTACCAACTTGGGCCATACCACTTTTGCTCTGTCTGCACCAACATAAGTACTGCCACATGCCCTGCCTCTCATGGTTAACTCGGTTCTGAATTAAAGTCTTGAGTGCATATGGTTGGCAGAACTAAATCATATCCAGAATGCATAGCTGTAAGGGAACTTATGGAGGGTGTTGGGAAGAGCTTTACGGGCACTCTAGTATCAGAAGAATAATGCAAAGAGATTGGAATAGAGATGTTGAGCATGGCAATCCACAATACTTACCACTACCAATAGTTTATATTTAAGTGATACCAATAAAACTACTTCCTCAATTGGACAAAAGCCATTCAATCTTTTTTGGGACATGATGCAAAATAGATAGCCAGACATATTTACATAGATTAGTAAACTATTTTTCTTTTTCTTTTTTTTATGCTGCCATGCTCTACTTTTAAATAAAATCAATAGTTTGATGAATAAGAAATAGCTAACATATTTCGTTGAGGCTCTTGAAAGTTAGTAAAATATTAGATGTAGCATAAAACAGTACCACCCAAGCAGACCCCATTGTCTTAAGACGAAATCATCTACATTAGAGGATTTTAATCTTGAAGACATAAAGTAGAAGTGAGTTTAATAGAATAATTGTTGTGTCGTGTGTCATGATTCATGTTGACGTTCCTTTCTCTGCATTTCTCTTTAGTGGTAAGGCACATATCAGAGCTGCTTTTAGTTTGGGATTCAGTGAGTGGGCAAACATCTACTGTGTTGTTATTTCATTTGTATTTTACTTTCCTTACTAGGTAATTGAAATGTTCCAGTTATCTTACTTTTCATGAAAAAAAATTTTCCTATACAAATGGTGGTTCACTTTAAAGAATTTTATTAGGCTCACTTCATTATTAGAGAGTATCTTAGTGCAAAGGATATAGACAAATCATATTAAGGAAGTAATAAACTGTTAATAAGCTGATTTAAATGAGCAAATGGCTTTTTTTTTTTTTTTGCCTCCTTCTGGTCCATGCTAAAGCATCTTCTCAGTGAATTACATAGGACTCTCCAAATTGGATTTTACAAGCAAAGCTAAAACAGTAGTAATATTTTCCTTTCTTTGTGCTAAGCACTGATCTAAGCGAATGCTTATTTTTTTAAAAATTATTTTAGTCGCTGACTCCTAATTAGTATAATAATTCCATCCCTGAGTATTTGATTGTTGAGGCACTAGTTCAGCCAGTATCATACTATATATTTTCCTTTTTGTTTTAAAAACCATAGGTAATTAATGTTTTAAATATTCTGTACACTGAGGAATTCATGCTGTTGCAAATATCTTGGCTCTAAGATATAAAGATGACTAAAAATATCATTGTTATATCATTTAATGTACTACAAAATAAACCCCATACTTAGAATTTCATTTAGGCAAGGAATGTTGTACAATGTATAGCATTTTCAGTTTTGGAAAAGTCTTGGGTTTCCTAACTAACCCCTTAGCAACATGGTAGTAAAGTATTTAATAGCATCATATTTCTTTTCCTACTTTTTTCAGTTCAGATTCTTTCATCATCTGCAACAGGTGAGAGAAATAATACATGCAAATATATCAAATTAAGTAATAGAACATTAAAGAACAGTTGAAAATATGTCTCATAATGAGATACAGTATTGCATAATGGTCAAGGAAATAGGTTCAAGTCATATAGACTTGGATGGTAGACTAGCACTACTACCTACAGGTTGGACAAATTATTTTTCTCTAATATTCCATTTTCTCATCTCTTAAATAGGAATAATAATATCTACTTGTGAGGTTGTTGTAAGGATTACATTAGATAATATACCTAAAGTACTTAGCATATTATCTGGAACATAGTAAATATTTTAATGAATTTATTTATTATTGTTGATTTACTTTTAGGCTGAAACTGAGTTTTCACAAACTTGTAGAGAGATTTCTGAATATGATAGCAGCTAGGCTAGAAGTATCTGATTTGCCATCTTCTATCTTCCTATTTAAGTAATTCTGAAGAATACGAAAAACTAGAATATTCAGCACAATCTGCCCTACTTGAGAAGAAATTTCCACCATAGATAAACTATATAATTTTCTGGAAAACAATACCTAAGTTGAGTCAAAGTGAGTAAAAACCCTGAAAATTCAATAACCATGGTAAATTCCACTCACACCCAAATGATTCTATGTGCAGATAGTCAGAAAAAGTGAGTCTTTCAAGTTTTAGAAAAAGATAATTCCTATTTCATAGAAACTGTTGCAGAGCATAGGGACATTATGCTAAATTTTTATCAATTAATTTACAAATGTAGCATAATGCTGATACGAAACTTTGTAAAAAGTGTTGCATACTTGACAAAGATTTTGATACAAATATGATCACCATGATGGAATATCATTAAAACATAGTATTTAAAAGACATTTATTGTTATGAGAAAATGTATAATATTCAGTGAAAAGGGAGAGCACATAACTTTATATTCAGCAGGATCCATTTTGTTAGTAAAAAATATAAAAGGCAATAATATAAATGTTAACAATATAAAATTGGGGTAGTACAATTGTGGATGACTTGTGTGTTCTTCCTTGAGCCTTTATCTGTTTTCCAAAATCTCTACAATAATTATACATTATTTCTATACTCAGAAAAGGAATATTATTCAAAGGGAAGATAGTGGCTATATAAAAATGTAGGCATAAAGGGAATAGTAAAATTGATAATGTTTATAAGAAAAGATTGGCTAGACAATTTCACTTGGCTAACTTTTTCTTCAGAAAGTTTTAAGAGGCTGTTCTTTTCATTTTTCTTTTCTTCATTTTCTATTTAGTCCCTTAAAAATTGGAAAAAATTTTTAAAGCAAGTGAATTGCATCTGCTAGCACCTGTGGAGGAACCCAGTTTGGAAGATAGCAGTATTCTCTAAGTCATGTTTAAATGTCAATGAACTTTCTGTTTTAAATTTGTCTGCTTCCCATAATGTGACAAAAATGAAAGAAGCCTGGTTTACTGAAAATTCAGTAGCAAATAACTTCTGTCATAAGTTTAAGGCGGGTACATATAAATTAAATAAATAAATTAGAAAATACTGTTAGACATTTAAAATGATTTAATATAGCAAACAGGAGAATTTTATATGTTCACTTACATTTTATGTTTTCAAACTAACAAATTGAATTTAGAGCTATAGAAGTATCTCCCTACACACAATGGACACTCAAATACTACATGAAAAAAGTAAATAAATTTGTTTGAAAACTTTGTTAATTTATACTCATCTCATGCTCCAAAGAGATTTCACCTGCATCTGGAAGGATTTTTAGAGTATTCAGTTATCTCTTTTGTTCTTAGGCTTAACGGATAACATTCCAGTGTGATAATGTTCTCTCTATAGTGATTATTGTAACTTTCTCAATATTCTACATCTTTTAAAATCTGTTTACATTACTTGAATTTCAAAATCGTTTGGTATTTTAAGGATTTTTCCAAGACTATTAGAAATTTGTAGATAATATTATTCACATATACTAACTAAATATTAGTAATAAATGTGTTTTAGATATTGCTTTGTTGAGAGGAAAGAAGAAAATGTTATTACTCATTATTTATAAATATTAAGCATAATGTTTAATAAATATAATAATTTATTATTAATATATTATATTAACAAAATATCCAGATTCTGAAAGGATTATGAAGGGGGAAAATAATTTGGGATTTTAATACTCAAACATAAACTCTGCTAAATATTTCGATGTGCATACTTCCAGTAGTATTCCTATTTGTTTACTTGCATATTTTAACAAATTGTGATCATACCCTAGATGTGGTTTTATGTCTTGATTTTTTTCATTTAACAATATAGAAGGTGTTTCTGATGTCATAAATGTTTTTCTAGAACATAATTTTAATGATCAAATAATATTTCCTCTGATAACTGCATTATAATTTAAATACGTAAAAGTTTTGGTTTTTAAAATTGCTTACCAGTATTATGAATAGCATGGTATTAGAGTGTTTCTTTTTCCCATTAAAAAAAACTTTAAAATCCCTTAAAGACATACATATACAAAAAAACTCATCAATTTATAATCAGGAAAATGATTTTAAAATTATTTATTTTATCTAAAAACCTTACAGTGTAAAACAGAACACTTGATTTTTGTTATATTTATTTTTATAAATTATAGACTGTGAATGAAGAGATTTTAGAGATGTAAAAGGGAACTGATTATAGGCATATCAGAGAAATCACAAGAAGACTAATTGAAAAGAATGATGTGGTAGGCAGACTTTAAGATGGTTCTTAGCTTTTCCCTCTTGTTGGTGTTCGTGCCTTTGCCTATCTTCTCCCATTGAGTGTGGGCTGGCCTTACTGACTTAGTTCTAGATAATAGACTATGGCTAAGGTGATGGGCTGTCACTTCTGTGACTGAGTTACAAAATATTGTGACTTCCACTTTGTGAGGAGATCTTCTCTGTTGCCTTCTCAGCTTGCATGCTTTGATGAAGCAAGCTGCTGGGTGGGAGAGGCACATGTGGCAAGGAAATAAGAGAAACCTCTGGCCAACAGCCAGTGAGGAATTGAGATCTTTAGTCCAACAACCTGTGAGGAACTGAATGCTGCCAACACTCACTGGGTAAGATTGGGAAGTTGATCTTTCCCCAGTTGAACCTTCAGATGAGACTCTACATCTGGGTCAATCCCTTGACTGAGAGACCATGAAGCAGAGGATCCAGATAAGCTGTGCCCAGACTCATGACTCATGAAAACTGTGAGATAATAAATGTGCATTGTTTTAAGCTCCTAAGTTTAGAGGCAAATTGTTATGCAGCTATAGTAAGTAATACAGATTTGACTAGAAAGAAGGGACAAGAATGAATTCAAAGACCATGGAAAAGATGCTTATACTAAAGATCATAGAAAACATTGCAACTTTTACTTTTTTAGGTATCTTTTGCAGAGTGGATGATAGCAGCTGTATTTTCTTTTTATAATTATTTTTAATCTATTTGATAAAATAGCACTTCCTATAGAAAAGTTGGCAAATATGGAAAAATTTAAAGAGAAAATAAAAATCACACATAATTTTACCACCCAAATATAACTACAATTATTATTTTGGTGTACATTTTTCAGTCCTTTCCCTGTCTCTACAAAATCAGGATTATACACTAATAGTGTTTTTATAACCTGGCTTCTGACCTAAACATGTCTTACATTTTCCATTTAATATCCTTCTACACATCTTTTAAATGGCTGTATAGTTGTCCATTTTATATTACAATTTATTTAACCAAACTTGTATTATTTGACACTTAATACTCTATTTTAATATGTAAAATTTGTACTATCTCAGAAAATCGGTTACGTGGATAACTTGTGGGTTGTTTTTTTTTTTTCATGCTTTGCTTTATCTCAGAGATGTGAGTGATAAATTTTCAGAGCTAAAGGAGGACATAACTTTTAAAGCCAGACAGCTCGTTACTCTCCAGAAAATCTCATCAGGGGCATTTCTGTTCAGTGTTAAATGAAAGGACTTAGGTAATTGAACCAAATGATGGACTAGTAGAAATGAGCTTGGAAAGTGTTAAGTATCTATGACCTCATTTAAACAGTCTTAGATTCCAGAGGAAAAGTAAGTCATCTTTTGAAATCTAGTTAATGTGAAGAAATAAAGAAATGTTATAATAAAATACCTGCCGCTGTTGGCCTTCAAGTGGAGCTTGAAGGATCACGCAGCTGACCTGTGTCAGTGGGACAGAGAATCCCATTGTGGGCACCAGAACCAGCAGGGACACACACTGTGATCATGGTTTTCACATTTGATAGAGAGGTAGTGTAATACGACCCTTTTCAGCTTTCTTCCTTTTGATTTTTAATCTTATCTTTTCTATTGTCTGAAATCAGCCTCAAAACAGGTACTAAAACATTTAAAAAACACATATTAGAATTTTCCAGATAATCACCTTTCTAAACGTTTTATACTGTACATCACTGGGTTTTAGCAAACCTTTTTTTTTTTCAAATTTAAATTGGAAGTTAAATCGCCAGCAACTTAAAAAAATGCTGATTCAGACTTCTTTTTCTCACTTGTCTCTAAATATATTTCATTAATCATAAGAAATGAATTAACAAAATATGGATATTTTGTCTCATACAAAAGTGTCTCATACAATATTTTGCTCTAGAATCTAGATGCTATTTTAATACCTCCTCCAATCCTAGGATGCTATGATTTTATGATTTCATTAGTAAGTAGTAGTGGTTAGAAAAATTACTAGGTGACTCCAAACTTTGGGGTTAATGATTTTCATTCTTCTCTGATGACACCTGAATTCTAATGAAATCTCTCCTTCTATATCTTCTCTGTGGTGAGCTGACTCTTTGTGTCCACACAATTAGTTGTAGTTATTATTTCAGACAGAATATTGGAGTTCAAAGGAGTGCAAGGCACTTTTCTCAGATGTAATGTTCTGGACCCTGTGCCCTAAGTCAGAGGTTCTGTTCTTGTTCTGAATGCTTTGACAGCTTTATTTAATTGGTGCTTTATGTATATTGGTTATGAAATTTTGGGGTTTCTTCCTAGAAAATGTGCTATATGAAAGGAAAAGGTTTTGAATTGCTGTATGTATACCTATGTAAGAATTCTGTGGCTTTAAAGGAGTGTCTGACCTCTGCATCAGAATTCCTCGTAACACTACACATAAAGTGAAGCTGACCTTGCATTTCTAATTGAAACTGAGAGTAACATAAATCTGTTATGTGTGTGTATGAGCATGTGTGTGCACACCTATATGTCTTTCAAAAAGGATTTTTCAAGTTGAAAAACAGTCCAAATATTTGAAGGTGGTAAAAAGGAAGATTAGAAAAGGAGAATTAGAAATAAACCTTCTTTCTCCCTAATTAACCTAGAAAAGTGATTAGCTTTTTAGAAAAAAAATAGCCAGGTATTTGGCATGAGGGTTCTTAAATAACTAATTTTTGATATGTTCTATTGTCATACAGAACATATTTTGTCTGAACTAAGCAAGCATATCAGGCCTTGGGAACTTGCCTTCATGTAAATGTTATTCTTTTAATAATCTAAAGAGGTCTTGCAATCAGCCTCAGTACCCAGTAAGCCTGTAACAAGGCCATGCCACATGCCTGGATAGCACATGAGTTTCTTTTCCTTCTATTCCCTTCTGCTAAATTACTTTTATCCATATATCCATTCTTTTTAAACTTCAAAAAATTATTGAGTTGGATGTGGTTGCATAGAGTAGCGGTGAGCATGTCTGCTTTACATGCAGAAGGTTCTGGGTTCACACCCCAGTGGAGCCATGGTTCATGGTCTACGGCCATGCCACCCTGAACAAGCTCGATCTTGTCTGATCTTGGAAGCTAAGCAGGGTTGGGCCTGGTTAAGACTTGGATGGGAGACCACCTAGGAAGACCAGGTACTATAGGCATAAATAATAATAATAAAAAATATTATTGAGCACGCTTTACGTAAGGCCTGTATTATACTGCAGATGGGGTACATAAAGGTGTGATTCCTGCCCTCAGGGAACCCTAAACACTGAGACCTAGTCCTAAGTCCAACACTAACCCTTAGCTCTGGACGGGAAGGTAGGACCTCATTGTTGGTTCTAGATACCGTTCTCATAGTTCCAAAGTTTGCTTTCTTTATTTTTTTTACCAGGCATTCTATTAACTGCTTTTTGTAATTGCGTTCATATTTCTCACCACCTGATTTAAGCTGTCATTTCTGCCTCCTCAGTACTCATTACTCTGATTCAGACATTTTTTTCTTCTCTTTGTCTATATGGTAAATGTGAAAACTAATAATTTAGGTAAGATTTTTATCAAAAAGGAGGTTAATTCTGAAAGCATTAATCTTAAATTTATGTTTTACTAGGTTTAAGAGTTCCCTGAGGATATAGTAAGTAGAAGTCTACATTTAAAATCTAATTTAAAGTTTAAAAATAAGAGATACAAGTATAAATGATATCCTAATTGCCATAAAGGAAGCTGTGGTTCTTAAGTATTTGAGACTAAAATGTGCTTCTATTAAGTGCCAGATTGGTAAAGTATATAAATTATAAAGTTGCCATAAGGATAAAGTGTTGAGAGAAAGGTTCATTTTAAATGTAATTGTGGTGGTTCATTTGTTGGGTCAACTTGCCGGGGCCACAGGATGCCCAGATATTTGGTCAAACATTATTCTTGGTGTTTCTGCAAGGCAGTTTTGGATGGGATTAACATTTGAATAGAGTAAAGCTGATTGCCCTCTATAATGTGGGTGGCCTCATCCAATCTGCTGAAAGCGTAAACAGAACAAAAAAATTGACCCTTCCTTGGGTAAGAGAACAAGTCTCCAGCAGACTGCCTTCATACTTCAACTGTACTATCAGCTTTCCTAGGCCTGCACTTGCTGACCTTCAGACTGGAACTGCACTGTCAGCTCTCCTGAGTCTTAAGCCTGCCAGTCTATACTGAAGATATGTATATGAGCCAATTCCTATAATAAATCTCTTATAGAAATATGTATACACATACACATATATACATACATACACATATACACACATCCTATTGGTTCTGTTTCTTAGGAGAACCCTGAGTGATACGGTAATGTATGTAACGTTAGGTAGTAGTGTCTTTATTTTAATGCTTTGCCCTAGATGCTCAGTAAGTAGTTGGTTAATTGATTTGTTAATCATTATGCTCATAGGCTTTACAGTCAAATAAATTGTTTTGGGCCGTGGCTCTTCTACTTACCATTACCTTGGTCAAATCTGTGCCTCAGTTTCTTAATCTTTAATATTGAAATAACAATATTAATTTCCATATGGAGTTGTTCTGATGATTAAATGAGCTAGAGCAAGAGAAAGAAAGCAGAAGCTTTGATGAAAGCTCTGACTTTTCACCCATTCTGGGTCTTCCAGTGACCAGCATTCCCATTCATTCAACCATGGGCTGTGATGTGGTCTCAGAAAAGATGGCAGCCTATGTGGCATTTCAGAGTTCTGCAGTGGACCTAGCTCAGCCTTTTTTCTCTGATGAAGCTAACAATTTCTTGTTCCTCTTGACATCAATCGTTACAGGCCAATGCTCTGAAAATAATAGTTCTGAACTTTTGTAGTATCACAATTGATTTTCTTAATGTAAAACTTTTTCCACTGTTGCATGATTCCATCAACTGAGGAGACACATAATGAAAAAAGCTTTTAAGGATTCAGGAACACTTTTAAGTGAATTTATAGAAGAAACCCAGATTTTGCCAAAGCTCCCCAAGTCCCTTAAGATCAGATCAAATTAGGCTAGACCTCCATTTCCAGGGTCTGTAACAGACAATATGTTGCTCATATTTCCTTGAGTTTCCCACTCTTTAATTTCTTATGATTCCCTTTACTCCCACATTTTTGCTGTTTCAGGTAAGCCCTGGGTCAAATCCAGAAATTCAGCTTCCTAACCAATTCCTATAAAAAATTTAACCATACATAGAATTTTATGAATATAGTCATTTCCCTAAAGATCTGAGAGGTTCCACTGCTTACCACATAACCTGTGCCATCTTGCCTGTTGTACTCATCCCTTTCCTGCTCAGTGCCTTTCAAAGCCCATGCTCTTGCTATGACCCTTCCCTCTGATGATGTGTCTCCCTGACAGTAGAGTCCTCTCCTTCCCTCTGACAGCTTTTCCCACATATGTCCCTACTAGATCAGTCTGCTTGGCTTCCCTAACCTGTCTGACATTCTGTTACTCATCAGTAAAGCATCTGTTTATCTGCATCAAACAGTAGAATATGTGTTAGGCATAATATTTATTCAATCCACAGACAAAGCTTACTGTGTTTATGTATTTAAAGTCTCCTTATAGTAATTACAGTGGCAAACATGCCCCAGAACCCGACAGGTTGGAGACCACTTCCACAAAAATCTCTCTACTATCAATAAACTATGAAGATATTATCTATTGATTTATTTATATTTTAAATTAGCAATAATCATACCTTGAATAAATGTCATTGGCTATGATACTGCCACTGTGCAAAGCTTGATTTATTTATATTTTCATTCTTATCTGCGCTTGTCTCTTAAGTTACCGAAAACCTAAAGTTTACCCCACTTAAAAAAACTTGTACATATTTCTATTTACACTAAATCTGTTCCCGCTTAAACTTTAAGCACATATCTCCTTTATTATGCTCCAGATTTTAGTGAACACATTTAGTATACTTCAATATTTTATAGACATTGATTTTTTTCTACTTTTGGCTTTGACCATTCCATACTGAATAATGCTGATTCATCCCCATGTTTTCAGCTTTCAGCTCTCTTACAGCATTAAAGTGGGAACATTGCAGATGGTCAATATTTCCTCCCCACCCACTCGCCCTGATGTCAATACCATTTGCTAATGTTATTGATATTAGAAAGGCAGGCAATTGCCCATTTTCTCCTCACTGGATTGTTTAAAAGAGAATATGCTGATATGACATTTTAAAAGTTAATTGAGTTTCTTTTGTAAAAGATTCTTTTGCGGTTAAGACAACTTGGAGAAATTGGGTTTTAATTTCTTCTAATCATTAAGCAAAGATATTGGCTCACTGGACAGTCCTAGTTTTTGTGATACAACTAGGTACTATTTGGAGCCAGGGTATAGCACTATTTTATTTTCCCTGTTTCTTATCACTGAAACCTCTTTAAAAATTGCTCTTCTCCTGTAATAAAATATCATACATCACCCAAAGCTCTGGACCAGAGTGTAGTGACTACTGGACTACTGGTGTGTATAGAGTCAGCATTTCCAGGGAGTGGATGTAAAATTCTAACATTCAGAAAATACTTATCGAACATCCACTATGTACATACGAGGTGCTATAACTGGTACTGGTACTGTAAAAAGGAGTAGACATGTTTCTGGTCTTCAGTAGCTCACATGTTAAAGTGGAGATTGGACAAGGCCAAGAAGTCAGAAAATAGCTAAAAGGCAAAACAGAGTGGTAACTTTCTGAAGGACAGAGAGAGAGATGATGGGACTTCAGAGAAGGGAGAGAACCCGCCTCACTGGACCTGGGGCAGGTATCACAGGAGGAATCTTAGTAGCACATTAAGTAGTTGCTGTTTTTGGTAACATTAACAAGAAAACACATTTACAATTGTATACTGCAATTAAGTGTCAAGTAATTAGGATAGAAAAAATGTTCACATACACATTAGGTTGACTATTATTTATATATTTTTAAAAACACTTGTTTCTCATTTAATTAAAAAATTGAAACACACACAAATATTCTAGTATCCTAAGGAAAACTTTTTCATAATTTTTAGCACTGAAATCTATCCTAATGCTTTAGCAATAGTCATTGCAACCCAATGAAATTAATGTTTTGTGCTCTTAATCATTTATAGGACTTAATTATACTTGAAGGTGTGATGAAGTAGCTCCATCTTTCCATATGTTTCTATGGTCTTAAATCACAGGTCTGACAGTGGATATGTTTTCTCTCTGTAAAACCATAAGGTAATGAATTCTCTGGAAAATATATGCTGACAGATGAGAAGAAAAATCTGAAATTCAGTTAGACATATTGAACAAATGTCATCCACATCTATACAAGTCACTCCAAAATGTGGTTGTGTAAAAAATTCATAAAACCTCTCCAAAAGTTCTTAGATATACAAACAAACAAACAAACAAACAAACAAACATAACCCAAAAGCTTTAAAATGAGATAGAATAAAGCCAGTGATAATGCAAGAATTTATCTAGTTGTATTACTAAATTCCCCATAGCTAAAAGGTAACAGACCAAACTGGCATGGGAACAAAATTCAGTGACACCGATATAATTCTTCCAAGACCATATACAAGTAACCATTGGATTTAAAAGGCCTGATGAAAGAAGGCACCAATAAAATAAAGGATTTTGAACCTATGAAAAAGAATTTCAAAATGAAGTCTAATTCCAACAACCTAAAGTACTTCCTGGAAGCTCAAATGATCCAAGGTCGGGTTTAAAAAGATTAAACTATAATAAAGTAAAAGAATGAAAGAGAACAGAAGATCTTGCTAAGAATACCAGCAACCAAGAGCACTGAATCTCTGAACACCTTTCTCTTACAAAAGCCTGGTTTACAATGCATTTTTTTTTGCATACATAGATATTGTTAAAAATCCAATTCTAAGAGAAATTCCATAGAATTCTGGAGCTTAGATTTTCAGCACATCTTTTAGGCATGGAGTTTATCTGAATACAAATATCTTCAGAATGAAGGCAAGACCATTCTCCCAACTGTCTTTTTTAATGCTCATGTTGTGAGGCTATAGTCTCACTGTCTACAGTTCTTGGAGGACTGGCATAGCTCTTGAATATTTCTTCTCTTACACAAATATCTTTGAGTTATGGCTGTTTCCTCCCATGATGGTAAGTGGTCAGAGGCCTCACAGTGGTGGTAGAACAGCAGGAGACACTGTCTTGCCACTTCAGTCAGAGCCCTTGCCCTCAAATACCACGACAGGTAACTTTGACCAAATGGCCGCAGTAAAGTTAGGGCTTTTTTAAAAAATTATTTTTTAATAATTTATTGGGGTAAAATTGATTAATACGAGTATATAATGTTGAGGTATACGTTATAATTTGGCATTCACATTTCCCCCAAAAATTGTCTTTTAAAATTTGGGGTCTAATAACTTTGGTACAGCTATCCTAGTCAGACTTTCAATTTCTGGACCCTCATTTCTGCTAGCAAACTAGCTAATTATTTCCTGAGTGCATTTCCTATAATACTTTGCCTGAAGTACAAAGTAAAAGTAAGCCGACACTTATTCTCTTGCCGACCATTTCCCCCAGAGCTACAGATTCATTAAGCACCTGGCCTGCTTTCCAAGTTATCTCAGGTAACAATTTTACCAGATATTTGGTCTTTGTATAATTTGGGTGAACGTCTGTTATAGATTCCTTTATAATAAGTCTTGAAATCAAATGGTGCAAGTTTTCCACCTTTGTTCTTTTTCAAAGCTGTTTTGACTATTATAGGACCTTTGCAATTTTATATGAATTTTAGACTCATCTTTTCAACTGCTACAAAAAACCTCCTGGGATAAAAAACTGAAGCTGGAGAAGTAGGGAGTCCAGGAAGAGAGTTTGAAAATCAGGGAAGTCACTAAGTAGCCCTCCTGAAGCACTGGCATGATGGACAAGTGAGAGTTTGTGGGGAATCTGCTGACGGGGAGCACAAATGGGGCTGGTGTCAAGGCCTATGGATGGCCATGGCCTGGTCCTAGCTATTGCCTGTGCATTTGCAGTCACACATATGGTAGTAGGTTGCTGTTGGTCAGCAGGGCGGGCAGATGGGAAGAAGAGCTGGAAGAGGAGAAATAGGGTGCAGAGTGGAGAAGAGTGAGGACAGATTGGCACAGGCTGGCATCTCTGTGTCTATCTCTCCTCACTTCTAACCCCGATGACCTTCAGAACATAATAGCTGCTGCTTTGCTTCATTTTGCAAAACTTGTACAAATTTCTCTTTTCTCAATCTAACCTAGAGCTAAATAGGAAAGGGGATTCTAAAATGTAGTTTAAACTTAGACTGACACAAAAGACCCACTTTTTCTTTGATTGCTCTCTCTTCAGCACCATCTTCATTCAGTCAGCCATCAACTCCTGTATATCCGACATTATTATCTCTGCATTATGACTCCTTTTCTTCCCTGTCATTGTCCTTCCTTCATTCCACCCTTCATACATTTTACATCCGGATTACTGTAATAGCTTCCTATGTGACTTGCAGCTACATTAAATATAAGCATGTAGGTTGTGCACTGCACAGTTGCAGGGTTGCCATGCACAGAACACATTTAACGGCGCTCTCTGGAGTTGTACAGGATACAACATGCAGAACTGTACATAGTAGTTCTATTTCAGATCTACACTCACTTTCTCTACCCAGTAACTTGGGACATCCTTTTAAAAGGCAAAACCAACCATATCATTCTCCTGCCTAAAACCCTTCTTGGCCTTCCATGGCCTTGAGGGTAAAGTTCAAATTCCTTAGCATAGCATATAATTCATTCATGATTAGAAGATAACTCTGGGATCTAGAATTAGAATTTCTAAGTTGGAATATATCTTAGCCACCTGAAAAATATATGATCTTAGGCAAGTCATTTAATCTCATTGGGCTTCTATTTCTTTAACTGTGAGATGGGGGAATGAGGTAAGAATAGTTCTTTCCTCATCAATTTTTGTGAGCATTCATTGAGATATCAAGGACTTAGTATAGTGACTGGAACATGCTAAATTGTCAATAACGAATTTTGAAATATTATTCCTTCTGTTGTATAAATCTCTCACCATTGTCCATCCCCCACCCCTGACTTATACTCCAGCTAAACCAAATTCCTTGTAGTAAGTCTCCATGTCATGACCCATTCTGCCTCTGTGCCTTTATACATGCCTGAATTACCTTTTTAAAAAATTTGTAAAATTTTTTTCCCCCTCTTTAATTCCTCCCTCCTTCCACTTTCACCCCAGATCCATGGATGTTGCCATTTCCCCTTAAGAACTAGATCTCTGAAGGCAGGGCGTCCTCTCCCAAATGCTTGTGATGTGCATCTGGGGCCTGGCACTCCCGGCGCACTTGGGGAACTGGTGCACCTGGGCGGATATGGTCCATGGCTCCACTTGGGGTGCAAACCCAGGACCTTCTGCTTGCAAAGCAGACGTGCTAACCACTACACTATGGAGCCACCCCCTGAATTACCTTTTTTTACTCCCCCTGTCAAGATCCTGCTCATTCTCTAGGACTCAGTGACTCACCACTTCCTCCTGGAAGCCTCTGATTCCCTCAATCTGTTAGTAGCTGTTCTCTTGGATTGTCTTAGTGGTCAGTGGTTATATCACAGTGAATTCTATTTTTCAGTTACTTTCCCATCTCCCCCACTATGTAAGCTATAGACTATTTTCCTTGATAGACCATAGACTTTAGATCATGTTTTCCTTGGGAGTAGGAATTGTTTCTCTTGTCTTTGTAATCTTAGTGCCTAATGTAGCTCAGACAAAGTTCTTAAGAATGTTTGTTAGCAGGTGATTAAAAATGTTTATTGAATTAATAAATAAAGATGCATGCGTGACGAAGGCTCAAGTAGGCATTGTTATATTTATGAAGAAATATAAAGATGGTGGAGAGATTTGGGGATAATTCATAATAGGAATTCTAGAATTCTGAAATTTAGTGCTTTGGTAGATTTTAAGGTGTACATGTTTATGTTAAAAATGGAAATTCTTTTAATAGAAAGAATGACTATAGCCATTTTGGTCAAGCCATCGTTTACTAGCATTTATTCAATATCCATTACTTTAAGACCTCTTACAAAAATATTATTGAATAATCCATTCTTTAAAGAGTATTCTCTTTGTCACTGGTCACTTGTAATACCTAAAAATATAAAGTAGCTATCCTTGGCAAACTCTGGATCAATATCCTAGGAAAGATCTATTAATTCTATAATGTCTGTATGAGTTCAATCATTTTTAATGGTGTACCTTGCCTCAGTCAATAGTTTATACCTGAAATTTCTAGAGATCTTTTAATAAAGAAAACAAATAATTACTCTGACTTCCCCCCCACCAAAATTTCAGATTTCCATGTACTGAATATGCTTGAAATAAAGTACATCTGTAAGGATTTTTTCTTCATA
This sequence comes from Eidolon dupreanum, assembly GCA_028627145.1. Lineage (NCBI taxonomy): Eukaryota > Metazoa > Chordata > Mammalia > Chiroptera > Pteropodidae > Eidolon > Eidolon dupreanum. The sequence goes on from CM053502.1 coordinate 49,256,294, forward strand.
TTAGAAATTTCTAGACCAGTAATCATCAAGTTTCTTAAAATTTGGAATAAAAATATCAGTGCATAGACTTAATATAAGAGGATATTAAGTCTAAGGTCTTCTGTGGGCTACAGATATTGATCTTTTCCAAAAATCTGTTTCTTTTTAAATAGGTTCTTGCTTTATTATAAATAACATTTGTAACAAATATGGAAATAATCATTCTCAACATCAGTATCATGCTTTGTTAGGCTTATGATTCTAACTGACACTCAGTGCATTGTAATTATAAGATTAAGAAGAGAGAATTGCTTAAATATTTTTGCAACTTACAAATGAATAAGAATATGATGAAAATCTCACTAGAGGAATGGGCAAAGGGCATCTCAAGGGAGTCAGAAAATAAGAAAAAAAAATAACCAATAAATATATGGAAAAATTTTAACCTTACCAGTAAAGAAAATGCAAACCAAAACATTAATGAGATATCATTTGAATCTATAACAATAGCAAAAGCTGTGAAGAAGTAGACACTTTCATCCATTGCTGTTGGGAGTGTAAATCTATATTGTTTTTCTCTGCAATTTAGTAGTTATGTGTGAAAAGATTTAGAAATGCTTATAACTTTGACTTAGGAATCCCACTTCCAGAAATTTGTTCTAAGAAAATAATAGGACACATGTAGAAAGGTATAAATTTATAGGTATAAATTAAGCATATTCACAGCAACCTTGTTTTAAAAATGGCATTGGGTGGGTAACTTTCTTTTGCCTGGTTTCTGTGTGGAAGGAGAGCCACTTCTTTAATATTTCTAGTCCTCCTCTCACCACACACTCCTCTCCAGGGGAAAAGGAGTAACTGATTGGGAAGTCAGGGCTCTGCCACCTTCGTTCTCACACCTTGGGGACTATCTGCCTACGGTGAGCATGTGCTGTCATCAGCATCCTGCCAAGTGGAGCTTTCATGGGGAAAGCCTGTGTCTGTCTGGTGAGCTCTCTTTAATTCCAGCTACCATGTCATTGGGCTGCAGACCTGATCCATGTCCTCCATCCAACTTTTATCAAAAATAAGGCTAATATTTTGATTTTTATTTCTCTGACTCCTCTCTATTGCTCAGTTAGTATTGAACTAAGGTTCCTGAACCCCCAAGAAATAACAACAAATAAAATTTGGGTATATAAAACTATGGGATCAATAGAAAGTTATGTCTATAAAATTGAATATGATGCATTCATTCAAAATGATCCCACTGATGTATATATTCATAAATGAAGAAGACTCTTATATAGCATTTTTCATATGAACACACATATATTTATATAGTCTGCTCTTCTTACTCACCTATATTTTCTAAAGCTCTGTAAATAGGTAAAAAAGGGTTAATTATATTTTCTCTTCTATAGGCTGTATTTATGGCTGTGCTTACGATGTCAATGATGGCTAGTATGTGCTTTCTTTTATTTTTTTTTCCTGTCAATTTTGTTGGCAGGGTGAGCAGGGTCTTGATCACAGGCAGAAGATCTGGAACTTTCCCCCATGGCTTACAAAGGAGTGTGTTACAAAAATGAGGGTAATACTAACCCTAAAAAGGGAAGGTATTGCCCATTTCCAAGTCAGAGGCCCTGGAAATCTCATCTCTTATCCTGGTTGCCTGTACCAACTTGGGGGGAAGATCACAACAACTTGGCCATGCACGAAGGACAGAGGAGAGCTGGTGATTCTGTTTTCCTGTGCTGCTCCTGATTCTCATGTTTTATGGATAGTGTGGCAACAGCCAGTGGGCCTTCTAAATCACCATCTGCATGCCCCGCCCTCACAAGACAGGGAAGACTACCAGGCCTGTAGACAGGGTAACGAACAGAATACTCACTCCATGGTCTGCAGCCAGCATAGCAAGGGTGAGGCTGGGACACGCAGAGGTGTTTCCTGACCAAGCGAGAAGCCCCCAGTGAATAATAGTCATTGTCTTGAGACTGGTATTAACTTCCCAAGGCATGCTGGTGACCTGCATGAGGCTGGGAGGTCCTTCTCTCGGTGTCATGAGGACCCATCAACACCCCTCTCCTCGAATATCCAAATATCATCTTACGGAGAGAAGCAGGGGAAGGAGGCAGCTGTCTGAGGGCCAGCATTAGCTACATAATTTTCTGAGTCCAATGCAAAGTGAAAACACCAAGCCCCTTGTTCAAAAATCAAGAATTTTAACACTGTGACAACAGAGTATTACACCAGGCACGGGGCCCCTTTAAATGCAGAAGCCTGTGCAACTGCATAGTTCTCAGACTCATGAAACTGGCCCTGCTTGAAAGCCTAAACAATTTTTTCTCCTAGAGATCTTAAACATTGCCCAAAGGGTTGTTTAAATGATCAGATTGGATTAAATTTAAATTGCATTGAATATATAGTTAATTCTTTCCCTATTAACTAGTGAATGGGAGCCTGGGAGAAATGCCAGATTAGTTTATAGACAATTAAAACATTGCTGAGTTGGGTGCGAATTAAACTTGTGGTTCTGCTATAAAGACATCATTTTCTCCCTCTGATGGAAAAAGTGGTAATCAGAGAGTTTAAGGGCTTGCCCAAGGTCACCTAGGCAGTTAGTGGTTTAAATCAAGGTTTAAACCCAGGAATGATTCCAAAACTCAGACATGTTTCTACTCTTCTGACGCAGATGATACTAAAGTCAAAGTTAAGCCTAAAAAACTGAATTTTAAAGTGAGATTTCTTTTAAAATGTGCTTTTTTATCGTAAGTACATGAATAAAAGTAAACCTTATCTCCAATAGGAATGATGCTGTCCCCTAGAGGGCATTTTGGAAAACGGGGATATTTTGGTTGTCTGAGGGGATACTGTATGCATTTTATGGGCAAAGGCTAGGGATGCAAGAAAGTTGCACCTTGGAAGACAATCCTACGTAAAGAAGAATTGTTTGATGTTCTGAATAACTTTTGAATGCCTCACTCTTCATTCAGGTAGGTGAAAATCTTGTTTATAATTATAATTGGAGAACTTAATAACACTTTACATATAAACATAATCTTTTTTTTTTGCATGGTTTAAAAATAGGCTGAAATTTTCACAATTATAACAAGTGTATAAATTGAAGAAAGAGTATGCTTTACAAAGAGTTGTTCCCCATTTTGGAAAATCATTACCACCAACAGCCAGGCCGCTTCTGGCATTGGAATCACCATTACAACAAACCCAAATCAGCCTATGCTGGTATAAGTCAAATCCCTAAGAATTCCACATATAGATGCATTGACTACTTCACTAGTCTTCTGATATAGCTGTGCCTAAGCCTCTTTTATTATAAATTCCATTCTTTTTCTTTCTCTTTTGTGTCAGGGAATTATGTTGTTTTGTTAAAAAGTTGTATGTGTTATAATAGGTTACAATTTTGTATGAATTCCATTTTAGGACAATATTTGAAATCAGTAAAGAGCAGATTACTTTTTTGCAAGGAAACCCTAGTGATTGACTTTCCCTGAAGGGCTTATTAGCTCTCAGGGGATCATTACTGGGCCAGAATGTGAAAGAGTTATTGAATCTTTCAATAGCCTATCTTCTGTGTGTTAGGTTTCAAAAAAATCTGACCTAATTTACCCTAGGAATTGAGCATTTCAGGTGACTTTTTTTTTTTAAGTTAATTTTAGTCCTCTTGGCTAAACAAAATTGTGCTTTTTCATTTGAGGAACCAACCTTGGCAGAAACAACAAATACTTTTGGTTTAGGTTTTTTTTGTCCTCTTTAGGAAAATTTCTCTTGGGAGGTAAAATAACTACATGAGACATGACACCTGACAACTCAAAAGGCTCCCTGTTACTGTTATGAGGAGGCTGAAACCAGGAGGGTTTTGGGCAAAATGTCCTGATCTGCATGACCACATTCTTCATGTAACCACAGGAGTGCTCTTTTGTAGGAGGGGGTGTCTTACTGCCTATTATTAACAATGTTAGTTTTTCCAATCATACAAAAATCATTGAGAAAAAGGCAAACATACAATACTTTACTTTGAGTCTGAGTCTTATCTTTCAACCAGGGTGTTGGTCCAACTCTAGAATGGCTGCTCGCTTGATTTGGCTTGCCCAGCTTCTCAAAGAGAATGCGTTCTTTGTTCTAGACACTCTTTTTCTCCCTCTTTCATTTGGACCCTTTTTCTTCTTGAAACTTCTCCCCCACCCCTCCCTTGTCCCAACGGGACATGTGCTTCTCTGGAGATTTGCCTCTTGTCTGCTCAGTCACTGGTCTGGGTGATTGATCAGTCAAAATGGAGGGAAAGATGTGACGGGAAAGTGTCTGTGTAGCTTTCCGACAGTGTGTCTACCCCTTAGTGTCAACAGTTTAATATAATGTTTAAGAGCCTAGTCTCTGGGCCCAGAAGGCCAGGGTTTTATTTCTGGCTCTACAATTAATAGTTGTATAACCTAAATTCTCTGTACTTCAGTTTTCTCATCTATAAAACAAGAATTATGATAATACCTAATTCTCAGGGTTGTCATGTTGTTAAATATGTTAATATGTATAAATGGGAAGCAAGGAGACTAACTTTGTTAGTTGTTTCTTCTCAGTTTCCCTTGGTGGTTCCTTCTCTTTTCCCTGAGCTCTTTTAGTCCTTGAATTCTCTTCTCTTCTGTATCTACAATTACCTTTGGAGATCTTATTCAGTCATGTGTTTTTAAACACTATCTATATATTAATCATGCCCACATTTATATCTCTAGCCCAGATCTCTCACCTAATTTATGCCTAAAAGTGAACTCTTGCTGCTCCTTTATAAATCTGCTTCACCCTCAGCCTTCTTCTCAGTTGAGGGCTACTTCATTCTTCTAGTGGTCAGGCTAAAAATTTCTTTTTCACACTCTACAAACAACCCACAAGCAAATCCTGTTGGCTCTACCTCCAAAATATATACAGAATCTAACCCCAACTAATGACCGCTACTGCTACCATTCTGGTACAAAACACGATCATCTTTCTCTCAGGTCACTGTGATAGCTTCTAAATTGGTCTTTCTGTATCTATGCTAGCCACTCTACAGTCTATTCTCAACACGGTAGTCAGAATGATCCTTTCAAAATTGAAGTTACATATGTCACTCCTCTGTTCAAAACCCACTGAAGGGTCCCCATTTCACTGAAAGTAAAACCTAAGACTTCACAATGTCTATAAGGTCTTGCTTCCTCTGGACCCTTGTGACTTCTCTGACCTTGTCAGCAACTGCTTTCCCCTTTGCACACTCCACTCCAGTCATAACGGCCTTTTTGCTAGACTTCTGACATGTCAGGTATGCTTCTACATTAGGGTCTTTGCTCTAGCTGTACACTGTATCTGGAATGCTTTTCTTTTTGACATCAGTATGACTCTCTCCTGTATCTATTTCAATTCTTTGCTCAAACCTCACTTTCTCGGTAAAGCCTACCCTGACCACTCGATTTAATATTGCGATCTGCTTCTCTCCTTTACCACTAACACTTCCATTCCCTTTGCTCTGCTTCTTTTTTTCTCATAATGCCATTGATCTAATAAACTATATAGTTTACTTAGATATTCTATTTATTGTTTCTGATCTGTCTTTCTCTAATAGAATAGAATCCTTAAAAAGATAGGAGATTGCTTTTTCACTTGTATCCTTAGAGTCATGAGTGTTTGGCATATAGAGGGTACTCAAAAAAATTTTATAGAATGGATGTATAATTTACCCATTGAGGCTGAGCACATTGTTGATCAAATCAAATCAGGGTTCTCTTAGCAAGAAAGAATAACTTTTGGGTGTGCAGTTAGCAATATCTGACATTGGATTCTAGGATGCCCAGCTACATATTAGGGGAAATTAGATAGTGAACTGACTGAAGAGTTATTTGAAACTTTTCCCAAATCTGGAATGCAAATTAATCAGAAGCTACATTTTATTTTCAAAACTTATTTTACTTTTAACAAGAAGAAAAGTAGGGCGTTTTTATCAATTGTATGAAAGAGTGGTAACATTAAAATGATTTAAGCCTTGCAGAGATGCCATATTATCAGGGATGGAATGATATAAGGAATATATTTAAAGGCATATGGTTCCTGGCACACAGGGAACACTCAGTAAATGTCTGTTGAATTTTGTCCAAGGATATTTTTTCCCCTCTTTAATTCCTCCCCCACCCCCACACCCACTTCCACCCCTGACCTAAGGATGTTTCCCCTTAAGAACTGGATCTCATCCCACATGCTCATCGAGTACACCCAAGGCCAGGCACACACGGGCCAGGTGCACCCGGGCCAGGTGCACCCAGGCCAGGCGCACCCGGGCCACGAACTCAGGACCTTATGAGTGTAAAGCAGATGTGCTAACAACTACACTATGGAGCTACCCCAGGTCCAGGGATATTTTTACCTGTAAAAGTAATCAGAGGAACATATAATAGAATATATTGAATATATCATAGAATATTATATTTGGAAAGTTTTTCACAGATAAATAAAAATGAATTGAGCACAAAAATGAGCACGGATGAGCTAAAATCTGCCTTTCTTTAAATTTTACCCTCTGGCACTCCAGAATAAATCTATTCACTTTATACATGAGAACCTCTCAAATATTTGAAGGTGCCCATCACGTCTTCACTTCTGCAGGGTAAACATACTCAAGTTTCTTATCTAGCTTAGTTTTGAGAATCTTCACCCTCTTGATCACCCTGCTTTGGATGAAATGCAACTTCACAGTATAGTTTTAACAAGTTAGTGGCCAAAGTGTTTCACAGCGCTCCTAATTGAGTCTCATAAAATGAAGTGCAGAGAGATCAATTTTAATAAGGCAATATGCTCAATGTTTGTATTAGTAAGGACTCTTGGTTGCAGATTACAAAAGATCCAGCTCAAATCAATTTACCATAGTGAATAAATACATGAATACATAAGTAGGTAAGTAAAGTAAGTAAGTAGGTAAGGGTAGGAGGTACATTGAATAACAACTAAAAAGTCAGAGGAAGTCCACCTCTACATAGAGCTGGAGATCCAGGGCCTCAAATATCATCTGAACTCTCTTTATTGCTTAGTTCTGTTTTCCTTTGTATTTTCTTCACTCCCAGGCAAGCTCTCTCCAAATATTTCTTCTTGGAATCTCCAGGTTTACATCTTAGCAAATTAGCAACTCCACTCAGTGCTAAGGACAGAATTTTGGAGAAAAGCCAATATTTAATGTAAGAGCAAGACACTTTGATATTCCAGAATATAAATTCTGTTATAAAGGAAATGATTTCAGAGTAGTATGACTTGCTATAACTGTTCTATATTGGATTTCAGTGACAGTTGCTTTCTTTTGAATGTACTCACGATGTTTCTTTATTTTATGTCTTCTTGAATTCTTTTTGGAATTGATGTCAAATTCATGATTTGAAAGTTACAGAAGCTATCTTTTTCAAATTCAAGATATTATTTCCCTGTCTCTTATCTTTTGATCTTTTCCCACTTCAAACTGATTCTTCACAGATCTACAATAGTCAACAAACATTTATTGAATACTACATAACAGTATTCTTCTCAATCAGAGTTGCAAGTTCTTGCCTTCTGGGACAGGAATTCATTTAGGCTTAGAAATTTGAATTCCTTTAAATCAACCTTTTAAAGGAATCAGTCTGCCCACCTACCTTGACCTTCTAGCTCCATATCAAACTTTTTAGCTTGGGTTTTTGGTTTTAAAAAACAGCCAGTCAGGTTAACTCTAGACTGACAAAAGCCTTATTGTTAGGGCACATGTAGCAGTGAGGAAGAAAGGGAGCTCATAGAACAGAGAAGTGGATTTCATGGAGGCTGGCGTCTGCGAGCAAGTCCTAAGTAGAAGGAATTTGTAAATCTTCTGCTTAGTTTCACATCAGTTTTTGACTTAGTCAATTGTGACTGTGATCTGTGACTCACTGTTTTTTTCTTTTCTTTTAATAAAACAGCTTTATTGAAGTATAACTAACATACAATAAGCTAGACATATACAAAAATACAAATAAATGACTTTTGACATGTTATACCTTAAACCATTACCACACTCAAGACAATGACATATTTATCATCCCCCAAAAGTTTCTTTTGTCTTTTCTTAATCCTTTTTCTCTTCTCTTCTCTGCCTACCCCCTCACCCTTCCTTGTCCCATCTGTTCTCTGTCACTGTAGATTGGTTTGTATTTTCTAGACTTTTATATATAGAATCATAGTATGTACTTCTCTCCCACACACTACTATCACTCAGGATAAGTATTTTGAAATTTATCCATGATATTGTGTGTATCGTTTATTTTTTATTGCTGAGTAGTATTCCATTTCATGGTTATTCCACACTTTGTTTATCCATTCAACTGTTGATGAACATTTGGATTATTTGAGATTTTGGCCATTACAAGTAAAGGTATTATGAACATTTGTGTACAAGTTTTTGTATGTATGAACATAGACTTTTCTTTTTTCTCATAAAATTCTATTGGAACATACTACAGCTCATTTGTGTACATGTAGTCTATGGCCGCTTTTGTGCTGCAAGGGCAGAGTTGAATATTCGCAACTGAGAGAGTATGAATACAGGCTTTTATTTCTCTTGGATAAATAGCTAAGAGTGAAATGACTGGATGATATAGTAGGTGTAGTCTTAACTTTTTATAAAACTGCCAAACTGTTTCCAGAGTGGTTGTACCATTTAACATTCTCACCAGCAAAGTATAAGAGTTACATCTCTTAACATGGTCAGTATTTTAATTTTTAATTATTTTAGTGTAGTTCTTTTTCATTCCATTTTAATTTGCATTTCTCTAATGACTAATGATGCCAAACATCTTCTTATGTGCTTGCTTACCATTTATATGTCTTCTTTTTTGAAAGTGTCTATTAAAATTTTTTTCTTCTTAGTTTTTGAAATATAATTGACATATAACACTGTATTAAGTTAAGGTGTAAAACACAATGATTTAATAAACGTATATATTGTGAAATGATTACCACAATAAGTTTAGTTAACATTCATCACCACACATGATTTTTTTCTAGTAGACTTTTTAAGATCTATTTTCTTAGCTACTTTCAAATACGTAATACACTATTGTTAACTGTAGTCACCATACTGTACATCCCTAGAACTTATTTATCTTATAACTGGAAATCTGTAGCTTTTGACCACAGTCACCTGTTTCCTCAACCCCTGCCTCTGACAATGACCAATGTGGTATCTATTCCTATGAGTCTGGGTTTTCTATATTCCTCGTACAAGTGGTATCATACAGTATGTGTCTTTGTCTGCACTCAAGAGCCATACATGTTGTGAAAAATAGCAGGATTTCCTTGTTTTTATGGCCGAATGATATTCCTCCGTGTGTGTGTGTGTGTGTGTGTGTGTGTGTGTGACATTTTCATTATCCATTCATTCTTTGTTGGACACTTAGGTAGTATTATGTCTTGGCTATTGTAAATAATGTTGCAATGAATATGAGGGTGCAGCTATCTCTTCAGGATAGTGATTTTATTTCTTTCGGATGTATATCCAGAAGCGGAATTGCTAGGTCATTTAGTAATTCTACTTTTAACTTTTTGAGGAAACTCCGTACTGTTTTCCATAGTGGCTCTACCAATTTATATTCCTACCAACAATGCACAAGGGTTCCTTTTCCTCCATATCCTTGCCAGCATTCGTTATCTCTTTTTGATGATAGCCATCTGAACAGATATGAAGTGATATCTCATTTCGGTCTTAATTTTCATTTTCCTAATGATTAGTGATGTTGAACACCCTTTCATGTACCTGTTAGCCATTCAAATATCTTCTTTGGAAATGTGTCTATTCAGGTCCTTTGCCCATTTTTAAATTGGATTATTTATCTGTTCGTTTGCTTTTTACTATCTTTTAGGGATCAGTGTCCCTCATTGCCTGATGTCCAGTATCTGGCAACCATTATTTAATATGTCTGTCTGGGTTTTTAGGTTTTGCAAATGGGAGAGCAAATCTGGTCCTTATTACTCCATCTTGACCAGAAGTTAAAGTTTTTAGATGTGTCTTTTTGCATCCTCTATTACCAATTTGCCTTTCTGTCTTTCTGTGCCAGATTTATATTTGCTTATTGCTTTTCCTTGATCATTGTTTGTTTCCTTGACAAGGTGACTTCCTTTTTGCTCCTTTGTCTTTTTATATGAATCTTTTAGCTTTGGTTTTTTCAGACAGTCTACGGATAAGCTTCCTTTGTGTTAAATGCCCTCTTCTGACTGAAATACCTGGACATTGTAGAACAGGTTCTGTGATACAAAACAAGATTTAATGCACTTGCCCCATCTGCAACCAGATGCTGAATGGATTTTTTAGAAGAGCTGTTGGATGTCCTGATACAGAACAAAGTCCATTTTTTATTTTATAGAAAGAAAATAGTAGATGAATAATTAAATTTACATTTGTTTCATCTTATGCCCCTTTACCATATTAAAATGTAAGTTCCTTGAGACCAGAGGCAGTGTCTAATTTATCACTATATTCTCACCACCTAAAGTACCTGGGACTTAATATCTACACTCAGAGCTATGAAACAAATGAGCATATACTGTCTACCCTCAAGTGATGCCACCACTGTTTTTTTCTGCCTGAACATAGCTCAATAAAGTTCTTCTCATTGTCCTCAGCCTTTCTAATTTGATTATAATTATATGCCTTTCTTGTTTTTCATGACAGTTTATACTGTAAATTCACCTTAGAAGATGGTTATTTTGGGACTGCTCAGCCATCTAAAAGAAGCTAAAGGTTGGAATTTAGAGGGAGATTTTAGAGAAGGCATTAGCCCTGATCCACTTATCTAAAGTGTACTGGACTATGTCTTTGCAGAACTTGTCAAATTGTTGTAGTACTAATGTCCTTTTAAGGTGCTAGTCTATGCTGATTTGTAGTTTCTAAGCAACATTGTTAGGCTTATGGATTTCCATCTCCACTTAAAAACTTGTGAAATGACCTGTAGGATAAACCTTAGCCTAAATTTGTTTAGTAGATATAATTAGCCTTGTTTCTAAGCATTTCAGGCGTAGCCTAAAAGGGAGTTAAAATAACACATTGATACATAACTGTGGGAATTGAGGAATGCTATCCATTTAAATGTTTTCTTAATTTTAATAGTCGACCAAAAGTAACTCATGTTATTTATAAAATACTTAGCACATAGTTTGGCACAAAATGAGTGTTCAATAAATGCTAGCTATTATTGTTGTTAAAGTATTTTTCTTTGCATCTTTTTCTCTAGGTCTGTTTCTATCATGATGCTCTAATACCTATTATATGAAAATGCGAGTTACTAAAAAGACCTGTGAAAGAACAGTTGACTTGTGCTTTATGTTTCATACACCAAGTTTCCATTTGATCTGTTTCCTAGTGTGAGGGCTTGTGTTACTACTGTCGTCTTTAGTGTTGCAGCCCTCTCCCTTTCCACACTCTGTACCATCTCCATCCAAATCCAGCCCTATCTCCTTTGTATCAAAACGATCAAATGATAGTTGTAGCTTTCTCAGGTGCTTATGGCCAAAGCTTTCCTGCTTCCCTACAAAATTACAAACAACAATCGCCACAACAGTAACAGCTGATATTTGTTGACTGTTTTCTCTGGGCTGGACTGTATAGCACTTAACATCCATTATGTCATTTAATTAACATAACATATTTATGTAGTAGAAGGCAGTTTGTGAGTTATGGTATGCTGTTAAGGTAAATGCTACTGTCATTCCTCAAATTTTGATTACTCATTTGAGTGTTCTATCCGTTTCATAGCTTTGCTTCTGGGTGATGGCATACAGATATATCATGTCTGTGGTTGACAGAGAGCGGGGTACATGTGGGGGGCTAAGCATCAGCTCCTAGAGACCAGAGTGGAGGTGACATGACTCTGAACAAGAAACACAAGGGAAAGTGTGTTAGTTTTCTGTTCCTTCTGTAACAAATTACCTTCAATTTAGCAGCTTAACACAACACAACTTTATTGTTTTAGAGCTTTGTAGATTAGAAGTCTAATGTGTTTCACTGGGCTAAAATCAAGGTGTCAGCAGGACTGTATTCCTTTTTGAAGGCTCTGGGATAGAATAATTTTCCTTGCTTTTTCCAGTTTCCAGGGGCTGCTGGCATTTTCTTTTTTTTGGCTTGTGACTCTCTTCTATCTTCAAAGCCAGTAACGTTAGGTTGAGTCATTACTGTTTTGTCATCTCTCTGATTCTTTCTTTTCTGCTTCCCTCTTCTACCTGTAAGGACCCTGTGATTACATTAGGCCCACCCAGAGAATATAGGATAATTTCATTTACAAGTCAGCTGGTTAGTAATCTTATTTTTTTGTTACAGCTTTTATTTTTGTCTATCTTTGTTAAAATATACTTCAAATTTTGCTTCAAGACCTGCAAATTACCCAAAAATTATGTGCTTGGGGATTTATAGTAAGCTTATTTTTCATAAATTTAAAAGTTAATAAAATAATGTCTAAATATTGTGGGTGAGACACTAGCACTTATCTTCTATATGGTTATTAAAAAGAGAGTCATGCTGATGAGTAATCTTAATTTTATTTACAACTTTAACACTGTTTTATCATGTAACCTAATATATTTTCAGGTTCCAGGAATTAGGATGTGGGCATTTTTGGAAGGCCATTACTCTGCCTCCCACAAGAAGTTAAATACTTATTTTGTGGGCCTTGTGGAATAGCCACATCTCTCCTATCCCAGGAGATTCTCCTTGTAGGGTTAACATTCGTGATCTTCATTATTCTTATAAGACAGAAGGCAGCCTATGTACAATATGCCACAGCAACCACAGCAAAAAAAAAAAAAAAATTAACTTACATTACCTCTTTTAATCTCTACCACAATCTTGCAATGTAGTTATAATGCCCATTTTACATATGGAGATCCATAAGCTCAGGGAGGTTAAGAAGTGGATCCAAGTCCATTCAGCTACTATGTGTTAGCTTTCTTTGCTATGTAATAAATTACCACAAATTTAGAAGCTTAAAACAATACCCATTTATTAGCCCACAGTTCTGTAGGTCAGAAGCCTGGTCATGATGAGGCTAGGTTCTCTGCCCATATTCTCACAAGGCTGAAATCTGGATATTGGCTAGAATATATTATTATAATTTTTTTTTTTTCCTGGAGGCTCTGGTGAAGAATCTGCCTACAACAAGAAGAAGCTTATTCTTGTTTTTGGCCAAATTCTATTCCTTGGGGTTGTAGGACTGAAGTTTCTGTGTTCTTGCTGACTGTAAACTGGGGTCACTCTCAACTCCTAGAAGCTACCTGCATTCCTTGTCACATGCTCCCTCCATCTTCAAAGCCAGTAATAGAGACTCCCTTGTATTAAATACCCCTCACACTTCAAATTTCTTTTGCTAGGAAAAGACCCATTCCTTTTAAGAGTTTACCCAATTAGCTCAAGCCTACTGAAGCTCTCTTTCTTAAGGTCAACTGTTGCATGTAATATAAACTAACTAAGGGAGTGATATTCCATCATATTCACAAGTCAAGGGGAGGGAGTTTTATAAGGGCATGAGTCACTGGGATATATTAGAATTCTGCTTACCTCAAAGGGATAAAGCCAAGCTTAAATCCACATCTATTGGATTCCAAGGCCTGTGCTCTTTTTCCTATGCCAGTCTGCATACCAAAACAAAGATTCTTGTTTTTTCTAAAATAATGTGTTTTCTAACACAAAAGCAGCAGCCATCATGCTCAGAAGGGCAGCTCAGGGCACTAAGTACTGCTGTATTGCTTGATCTGCTGACTTTTCTGGTTGGTGTGGACCAGCTGCTGGACGCACAGCTCCTCCAGCTCTTCCCAGATCTTCTCCTTCAACTTCTCTGAGTCCTGGGCCAGAATGAGCACATTCTTTAGTAAAGGATATCGACTTCTTCCACACAGCACCTGCATTGTTAGATAGAGACAGATGTTGGTTCCAGTTTGTCTTTGTATGATCCAATTTGTTCTTACAGGTTGCTGTTTGTCTTCAGGCTCTCTTTTGTCCTTGCTCTCCTGTAATTTATGTCCAGCTTTTATTCTCTCATCTCTCAGAACTGCTGATCCGCAGTGACTTCGGACCAACCACCGGAAACAAAGATAATTGCTTTCATTTTTACTTCATCAGCTCCCATTTTTATTTTCTATGATTAGTAGCTTTTTTTTTCTGATCTTTTCCCTCCTAGACTTTTACTTCCCTAATTTCTTCTATAGTTGTGTAAGGTTTGATCTCTACAAAAACAAAACAACCCCCCCCCAAAAAAAACAAAAACCCAAGTCATTGTGATTCTGCTTCCCCGATTGAGCCCTGCCTGATAAGAACATCCCTAAGCCTCTGTATATGCTGTTTCCTCAGTCTTGAATGCTTTTCCCTCACCCCTTTCTTTGTTGTGTTTCAATCCATTCTTCAAGGATGAGCTCAAATATCACCTGTTTTATTAGCATGTCCCTGATCTTCTGTCCCTGAGCACTATTGCTTCTTCCTCTGAGATTCGACAGGACTCTGAACACATACATCTCTCTCAGGAATTTCTGCGTTTTATGATTGCTTTATTAGTGTCATTGTCTCTTCGAAACCTTAATATAACATTAAGCTCATAAAAAAGTACTTAAAATTTGTAGAATAAATAGTAATAGTAAAAGTTTGTTTCAAGAGTTTTAGAGTAAACTGGAATGCATATAATAGACTTACAGTTTTAATGACTTGTTCACGGGTATGTGGGTAATCAGAACCCAAGCCTTCTAACTCCAGGTATTTCTGTGAAGTTAAAAACTTTGATGGAGAGTTGAAAGTTGAATATTTCTATATAAGTAGATATCTTTGTTAAAAAATTGAGAGTAATACTAAAAAAATCTTAGTAATTATGTAGAGAAAAATCTTTACCATTATAAAAACTACTACTGTAAGGAAATTACAAAGAGAAATAATATCCTTTTCTCTTAAATGTAGTGAGCTTATTTTTGGTAGTCTGATGACACATTGTATATAATGCTGTTAATTCCTATTTATTCATCCATCCGTCCATCCATCCATCCATCCATCCATTCGTCCATCATATATATGTTAAGTAGCTGTTCCAGGCTGTGTGCTCAGTGTTAAACAGATGGATAGGAAAAACACTTTCCCTGTAAGGTTTTATGTATGGTTGGAGAGTTGTAGGGATGATATGAAAAACACATACACACATATACACACACATTTACAATAAAGGGTAGAGATGTGTGTTCTATATTGTTATAAATAGGACTATCCTTACCCTTCTAATATTTCCTCTCAACTGCAGGGACTCAATCCTGGAAACTGCATTTCCCAGACTCTTTTAAGAGCATGGTTCTTGTTAGAGTCTGCTAATAAAAGGAACTCAATTGAGATTTGGAGGGTGAGGGGAAAGAGGAAGCCATTATTTTATAGCAGGCATGCATTCATTAGCATGTGGCAGATGTGAGTTTTGCCCATGAACATCTTCCTGGGCTGCCAGCAGCAACAACAGCTTTCTGAAGTTTGCCTATTTTGTTGCTGTAGATGCCTCTTTGCTCCCTAAACTTGGAGGTCCAGAACTGACATTGTTACCTCTGATCCTCAGTCTTCTGACAGTGGTATAAACCTCATTTAACTCCTATATTAAAAGTTTTCTTACTCAAAAAATGTAGTGTGGCTTCTGTTTTTATGACCAAATTCTGCATGACATAGGATGGTAAAAATCCTCAGCATTTTAAGAACATCATTTTAATAGTCCTGAGGATGTTGCAATCAGTGGGAAATTTGCTTCTTTGACAATGCCCCTGGTTATAAACTGGACTGTGATGAAAGACAAAGTATTTCATTTGGGTTCAGGGTTATGTAAGTTTGGGATATAAAGTTTTCAACCTTAACCTTGGGACCTACTAACTCAGGAATAGGTCCTGTTTCCTTCTTTCTTCATAAAATTTAATTCTAACTGTAGGGAACATTTATTTTCTTTGAGAATGGTCAGCCCTCACATTTCTTTTACATGTACAGAGATTGTAAAATAATTTTTGGCTAATATAGTATACCAAAGATAAGGAAGAAGTATTTCACTCTGGAAAACAGAAATGTAATATAAATTTTAAAAACAGAGCCAATGTGGATCCAAATAAAGTTTTTTTTGGTTGGGATCTGGAATTTCAACACATAAAATCATGAAACAATGTCTCAAGACTGTACAAGGTAGGCAACTGGAAATGAGACTACTGCATAGAGCTGGTAGGATTGCCCCATTCATAGAATGGAGACTAGAAAAATGTGGCTCATCAGCCTGGGAAAGTTGGGGTAGCATCTTGGTTTATCATTCTCGTGGGATGCCAAGTTGAAAAAATTAACATATATACTGATCCAGAAAATGAATTCCAGCAGAGACAAATAGGAAATTGTTCTCTAGAGATGACCAGAGATCATATGTGAGACTCTCACAGAAACAATCCTGCTGAAGATAAAAAAATAAAGTACAAATCACACAAGAAAAGGAATCACCATTAGGAAGAGTCAGCATATACAATTAATAAGAGAATTAATACCACAAGAACTAATAATAAGACTATCTAAAATAGAGTTTATACTTAGTATATTTAATATTTTTAAGAAGGAAAAACAAGGAACAAATCTCATAGAAGAACAGAAAAGTATGAAAAATGAACCTGGAGATTAGAAAAAGAACTAAGTAGAACTTTTGGAAATAAAAGAGACATAGGAATAAAAACTCAATAGTTAGGTTAAATGGTAGGTTAGACATAGTTGAATACATTAGTAAATTGGAAGATAGAGTTGAGGAAATTACTCAGTACAGTTTACACAGAAGAGATGGAAAATCCAAGCAATTAGACTGAAAAGTTTCTAAATATATTTAATAAGATCAAGAAGAACAGAGCAGAGAGAATGGGGAAGAGGCAATATCTAAAGAGAAATGGCTGATAATTTTTAGAATTGAAAAAAAGACATGAATCTTCAGATTAAAGGAGACTATCAATCTGGGTCAAGATAAATAAAGCCAAATTTATATCTAGAAACATCATGCAGATTCTGTAAACTAGAGACAAAAATCTTAAAGGCATCCAGAGAGAAAAGGCATCCAGAGTACTTATTAAGAACAATTAGTCTGATAGTGACTTCTCATTAGTATTAACAGATGGCAAAAGGACTTGGAAGGTCATCTTTAAAATGCTGAAGTGAAGATAAGTTAAAAGACGCTAACCTAAATTCTATGTATTCAGCTAAATTATAATTTAGCAGATTGTTGGAGAATGCCTTTCTTAAAAACCTGATCCATAAATTAAATTTAAAATATTTAATTTAATGGTTTCAGCTGGAGGTTCATTTAGCTAAAGAGCACTGACAAAGGGTAGATGGCTTTTTAATGGCTTCTGTTTCTTAGGTGTTTCTTATTCAAGGCATAGAATGGAAGTAAGAGGATGAAAAGAGGGGAATTTCCACTACTTTTCATAATCATCCAAGTTCCTATCTCTATTGTGAATAGACAGATGTGCAGATTATATACATGGGGAGGAAGACATTAATCTTGTATTATCTAGATTTGGGCTATATTGACTCTGAGGCTTAACATTTGTCATTAGGAGAAGAATGTATGTGTGTCTGAGTCAATATGTGTGTTTGAGTTAACCGCTGGATAATCAGGAAGTACAAAGAAGCACAACTGCCTTTTGCAGTGGTGGGGAGACTCCAAAAACTAGGCGTGAGACTGACACAGCCTACCTTGAACTGCCTTAAGATAGTTCCTAGTGATGATGTTCTAGTTCGAATAACTCAGATTTAGGAAAATATTCTGTTGAGTGACTACTGTATCCCACAGATTACTCAGAGCTGGATAAGTAGAGAATTGGAGAATGCACTTCAGAATAAGATCAATTCCCAATGGGTAGAGGGTGAGGTTATCCTGAAGAGAGGTGGAGAGTCACATTCTGAAGGTCTGATGAAGACAAGGGGACAAGATTAGAAAATGGGATGTGACCAACAGGACAGCACTGTGAAGGGTTTTAACTTTTTATGATTTTCCTTTAGATTTTAATGGCAGACTTACTTATCATATGGTTAAAAACATTCCTAAATACTCCACATTATAATTTTCTTGGACTATACCTAACTTGTTAGTAAAGTTTGGCCTACCAGTTCAGTAAAGAATCAAGAGAAGGGTCAGTGAAAGGATGTGTGGCTTGCTCCACAGTTATCTCTGTTCTGAGACCCTCTGGTGGCAGCAGCATCCTATCTAGGGGGCCTGTGATCCCACAGTGGTCCACAGGGTACTCAGAGCAGAGAGAGGGAGGAGCACATTCTGTGCAGCAGAAGTAGCTGCTGAGTGAATGGCACAGCACAGCTCAGGAGTGGAGCTGAGACAAATTCCTGCTTTCCTCAATAGAGGAAAATGGCTCTGAAGGGTCATTACACTCTTTTAGAATGATAAACTTGTTTCTTTTTTAAAGTAAAAAAAAAAAAAACTTTTATTACCTTAACATAACTTTTCTTGTATTTGCATTTTCCATTTCTGGACCACTCTCATATGCTCCTAATAAAGATGTAATCATATTATTCATGACATTTTATCTCTTATGTTATCTGGATTTGAATATTTAGCTCTGTTAGCAGCAGTGTGGCATCGGACAAATTATGTAACCTCTTTGAGCTCTATTTCCTTTTTTTTTTTTGTAAAATAAAACAAATGGATTCAAGGGATATTTAGGAAGTAAAATCTCAGGAACTAGTGACAGATTGGATAGAGGGCTAAGGGGCAAAGGTTTCATGAAATCTTGTGAGTGAATCAGATGGTTCTAAAACAGTAAACAATGTATTGAAAAGTGGCAGACATGGTCGCACAACCTAAACTCTACATAAAGTTTCCTTTGAAGAAGGTGACTTAGGAAAAGAATGACTGGAACATGAATAAACATTAAGTTTTCTGATATAGTCACAAAATTAATTTTAAAACACACCAAGCCTTAGCTTCAAAGTATGTAAAGCACCACCTAAAGAAGTCACACGTGGATTAAGTTCAGTTATTATGATCAGAATTAGTAAGATTTTATCAAATAAGATAAAGAGTGGGAAACATGAGGTGAAGTGAGACTTCTGAAACTATTTGACTTAAATAAAATCTACCTTAATTGAAACTCACTGTACAGAACTGGAAAAAGATGGTTTGTTCAGAGTCAGTCACGATGTAATAGAAAAGGTGTGTTTGGGGATAGTGTTTTGCTTTTGTTTTTCCTTTTTTTCTGATAGAGGGCTTACTTTGTAAAAGACATAGGGATATTATGCATTTTGATTCTATACACATACTCACACACACTTGGATTTAGTTATGACTTTATTTACCTGATATAACTGTACTTGACATGAAGCAATTCTAACACAGGACCAAGAGATTTATTCAAAAGATAAAATATAATGTAATTTTCTTTACAAAATGATTCACAACAGCCTTGAATATAATAAGCTCTCCACCTGGCTTTAAAATAGGCAATTTACAAAAACAAATATTTTATACACATTTCAAGAACATTTTTGTTATGTAAGCCTCATGGCTTTAGATACTATCAATATGCTAATGACTACTAAATTTAAATCTCTAGCCCAAACGAGTCCCTTCAGTGTGACACTTGTATATCCCTTACAATATTCCACTGAAATATTTTTGAGGTCCTACTAACTGCTGGACACTATGCTGGATCTTGGATAAACAGCAATGAGCAAAATAGAAAGGTTTCTACCCTCATGGAGTTAGTGTGGGAGAAAATTATGCAAGTAAACTCACACAGGAATGTATCTTTTTAGAGAGTGGCCCAGAGCTCCATTGGAAAAGGGATAGATGAGGCAAGAGAGGAAAGTGTAGGAGATGGCTTTACATTTAGTGGTCAAGAAAGGCGTCTCCAAGAAACACAGGCTAGGACCCAAAGGTCACGGAAGCATCCGAGCAAGGGGTGTGCTGGGGAGACTGAAGCAGATGCAATGAAAGTTTTGACATAGGAAAGAGCTGGCATATTTGCTGGACCGAAAGGTTAATGCAGTTGGAATGTTTGAGTAAGTCGATTTTTTTTTTTCCATACTAGCAATAAATCAAGGCAGTCAGATAATTGGGAAGGGGTGTTGGGGACGGGACGCAAATCAGAGGTAACTTGAAAATAGATTTAAAACTCTGGTTCTTTCTAAAACATTAGCCCCACCCCACCCCCATGTAAATTTTGTCTACTGTTATCTGTCATTTGATCAAGGAAATAGTTAAATACTTTCTCTAGGTAAGTATTTGAAGATTATCTAAAAGCTAAAATGCTCTCTCTGATTAATCTTGCTCAGTCATCTGATTGTAAGAGAACATTTTGTGTTGCAGTTGTGTGCTAGAAACTTCTGGCCTGGGTTATTTAATATTCACAACAACTAATGAGAATGTTTGTGTGCTTGAGGAAGCAGAGCAGGAAAACTATTACATTTTATAATTAACTCTTGGTTCTGTGTAGTAGTTCTCTTTGTTCAAATAGTGTTGTTTTGTTTTGTTTTGTTTTAAATCAGAGATTCTTATTTATAAAGGCCAGTGCAATTTTCCTAATTATTTTAAATTTTACTGTGATTCATTAATATGTTATACCATCATTAATCCAATTCATCCAGACTTAGAACACTTTGCATTGCTACATCTATCTTAACTGTCATCAAATTCCTTTGACCAAAGGATTTCCTTTCTTTATTTACCAAATCTTACCCTTTTCTTAGTCTTGGTGTCTTCTGTTTTGAAGATATGTTTTTCATTGTTTCAAGATTATTAGGTATGCCTGGTAGAGCTCAATTTTTAAGACCACTATTGTCTGACATAATGGTATAGTAAAAAGAGCATTGTGTTTCTGTTGAAGTTGGACAGACTTGGGTATGACTCCTAACCTCATTATTGACTTTGCTATGTCATCTTTGGTTAGTTACATAAAGTTTTGAATCTTACTTTTCTCATCTGTAGAATGGCGATAATCTCTTTCTCATAGAGTCAACAAGGTTAAATGAGATGATATTTGTAAAACATAGCAAAATGCCTGTCACTTGGCTTTTGGCAGATCAGATAGCACTACTTAGAATGATATTTCAAATAGTGGAGATAGATTTGCACTGGTTCTTTTATGTTCTTTCAGTTAGTCCTTTTGTGTCCAAGGTCACATTTATTTCTCACTTGGGATAGAGGAAAGGGTTACTGGGTAGCACAAGGCTGACTGTGGTCAAAAGGAAGCAGCAGAATGTCACAGTACCTTGATCTGAAGACTCTGCAGCTGGGGTGAGCTGCTAAGGGACATCCAGACCACTGTTTATGTAAAAGGTTCTAACCTTGGGGAAGAAAGTGTGGTTGGAAGCAAAATTCAAAAGTGCAGTCCAGGGCTATAGCCAAGAAGCCAGGTCTTTCACTCAAAAAACATTGATTGAGAAACTGCCATGGGCCATACCCTATGTTAAGCACTGAATTCATTAAAGTGAACAAAGCACAGAGTCACAGGGAGCTTTTAGTGAAGAAGGGGAGCCCTGCAATTATATCATGATGCTATAAGTGCTGTCATAGTGATGCTAAGCAGGGAAAGGGTGCGGGAATCTGAGAGATACAAGGAACGAGTGCCATTTTATAATTCTGGGGGAGAGATGGGGGACAAAGCATTTAAGAAACCCACACCAGAGCCGGGAATGAAACCATAATTTACCAGTCAATAATAGCAGGCATAAGAAGGTAAGTAGTGGGTCAAGTAGTAAAAATGAGTTCCAAATCACTCTATTTCAGGTTCTTAAAGGGGCCAGCCAAGGAACCAAGCAAGCAAGGTAATAAGATTGATTCTGATAGTACCTGTGGGATGCTCTCTGGAGGGCTGGACACTGGTCAAAGAACAGAGAGATGCTTCCTGATCCACCGGGGGACATGTTCTTCCTACTGTCCAATCACACTGACCTCAGAGCGTCTCATACACTGTATGTTCCCTCCCACCACAGGCCCTTCACACATGCTGTTCCCTGGGCCAGTACATCCTTCTTCACCTCTTTGTCTAATTCTTCCTTATCCTTCAGATTTAAGCTCAAGCTTCACTGCCTCAGGGAGGGTCCCCCAATCAACTAGCTCAGTCAAGCCCCTGTGTTTCAGGCTTGCAGAAGACCATGAACCTCTCTCTCTACTCCAGAGCACTCATCACAGTTGTACAGCTAAGTTTGTCTCTAGCTGCTAACTAGGCTGTAAGCCCATGAGACAGGAACCATACATATCTGCATTTGTTTACCTTCCTATCTCCAATACTTAGCCTCTCAATCAATATTTTTGTGGAAGCTCTTACTACTTTCATTTTATCCTATTTTCATTGACTTGAAGCAGATCTGAAATAGCTCCTGACATAACTTTTGTTGGATGTAGCTCGAGCAGGATAAGATTTACCAACAGAGTAACAAAATTTCTTCTGAATATATGGATGGCGAAATGTCAGTGAGTTACATACTTGTTACCCTGGAAATTCTAGTGGACTGCTGTGTTTGGGAACATTTTTGAAACTTGGCTAAGTATTCTAAATATTAACTGGAAATCTCCTCACCAAAGATTTTTTGTTGTTGCTGGTTGGGGAAGCTCAGAGGGTGTCTAAATTGGTTTATTCTGCTCATCTTGTCTGGCAGTATCTGGCTGCACAGATGTAACATGATGTGTCTCCAGATACTGGTATTCAAGAGAATAGCTTGTCTGTGGGAGCCAGGAGATCAGTTGTTTGTTGGGTTCTGGCTATTATCATTCTATTCATCTTCTTTTCTTTGAAATGCACTTTTGGAGATTGTGTCTGTAATTGTCTGGGGGAAGGTGCAGCTGAGACAGTAATGCTGGAGAGATTAGAGGTATTGACCATCTTTCTCTGCAGCCAGGTTTTGTCAGGTTGATTTCCTAGCAAGGAATCACTTGAGAATAAACAGCAACACTAACTTGCATTTACATTATGATTTCAGAATAACTATGTTCTAAAATTTTCTCAAGTATTATAATTCTGAGAAAGCGGAGAATTATATAGGAAATACTTTACCTACTTCTTACTACAGTTCATTCCCATAGTTCCTACAATTCTCCATTTCTACAGTTCATAAACATACTTATTTAAGTCAATAAAAACCTGGAAATTAGAAAGTACTCACTGGTGGAATTATTAAAATCTGCAAGTGTAATTTAATTAGCAAGAAGCGTGCCTCAGATAAATTTCATTGGCTACGATACTGCCACTGCGCAAAGCTTACGAGTATAATTTAAAAATCATCAGGGGACTTAAAAATCACCATTTGAGTCTATCTCTTCTTTCTGATTATTGCAAAGAGATCTCTGTTACCTGGCTTGTTGTTTTAAGGCATTGTGTTTTGGAGTGCTTTGTTATGTAACAATAGATAACTGAAACAATGAATCTCTACTTGCTTCATGATGAGCAGTGGGCCTTGTGGAGGCATTTAGTCTTAACTGGGCCCACCAGCAAGCTAGGAGCTATTGCTTAAAAGGTGAGTAGTTATCAGCAGAGAAGGACTCTAGGGGTCTTTGCTATAATTCTTTTATTAGGGCTTGCCAGAGACTCCATACCATGTCTTTATTTACCACAGACACTTGGAGTTCCCCTAAATCTACTGATAATGAGCATGGAGTGGAAAGGTGAAGTAAGTCAAAGCTTGGACCTCTTGAGACTTCTTTTTTCTTTCTTTTTTAACTATAGTCACCGTGCTGTACATTGTGTCTACAGGATTTATCTATCTTATAACTGGAAGTTTGTACCTTTTGATCACTTTTATCTATTTCCCCCGGCCCAGCCCCACCTCCGGCAACTCTGTTCTTTGCATCTATGAGTTTTTGTTTTTTAGATTCAGTATATAAGTGAGATCATGCATGATTTGTCTTTCTCTGTCTGACTTATTTCACTTAGCATAATGCCCATATATATACATAGATGTACATATAATGGAATTATGTGTGTGTATATATATATACACACATATGTTATATATAACATAAATACATATGTATATGTGTGCATGTATACACACACACACACACATATGTATGAATGACATTTTCTTTATCCACTCATCATCCATCAATGGACGAGGGATGAGGTTGCTCCTATATCTAAGCTGTTGTAAATAATGCTGCAATAAACACGGGGGTGCACGTATTTTTTCAGGTTAGTGTTTTTGTTTTCTTTGGATAAATACCCAGAAGTGAAATTCCTAAATCATATGACAGTTCTGATTTTGATTCTTTGAGGAACTTCCTTCCACACCGGTTTCCATAGTGGCTGCTGCAGTGACTTCTTTAGCTTTGGGCTCCACTCAAAACTCACAGCCTTAGGGCAGCACAGCCAAATGTGGTATCAGTTCCTCCAACCCAAAACAATGCTGAATTGCTTTCTAAGGTTATAATTTATACACTAACTAGCAGTTTAAGTTAATCCCCATTCCTTTATGTCTTTATCCATGCTTGGTATTGCCTTGCTTTTTAATGCTTTCCAATTTGTCTCATGTAAAAAAAATCTCATTGTGGTGTTAAACCATTTTGCTGATTACTCGTGAGGTTGAACTTCTTTTTACATGTTTATAATTTTTGTTTCCTCTCTTTCTTTCTATTGCATTATTTACCTTTCTTGATGTTATTTATATATTTTGGGTAAAATCTTCATTTACTTGCTTACTTTTGGCTAGAGAGCATAAAATGGTGAGCTCATAATGAAAAAGATTGTTCAGGGTATCCCTTGGCTGTTGTTTTCCCTCTCTGTTTACTTCTTGCCTCATTGAATAAATTAGTGAACATTTTCCAGAGTGTCGTCACTTTACCCTTTGTCCTATGGATTATTTGAGTAGGGGTGGAGGATGGGTGAGGGTGGGAGAGAGTGGGGAGGGAGGCACCATACCTTGATTCCTGGAATCTTCTCTTTTTCTTTGTCTAGTCACTATTTCAAATGTTGCTGTGCAGTTATGTCCCTCCCTTTGAGTGCTGCTGGCTTTAACATTCATCTGGTGTTCATTTTGTTAGGTTTGGAGTGGGCAAGGGTCTGCGTTCTGGCTTTGTTTTGCTCTTTTATCCTGGAAGTCTCTGAGACAACTTCTTAAGACTCCCTTGATGTTCATTTTAAACTGATTTCCTCAAGGTTAACTATGTTGGAGAGAAGAGGCTATTTATATCCTGTCTCTATGTTTCTCTAGGATGATCCTGCCCGTTGATACAACTAAAGATTGTGGGGGTGGAAATAGATTTCACATGCCACACTGGACTGTGTAAAAATGAAACCTCTCTCCCCAATGCAACTGAACATTTCTAGCCAGAACCTCTATTTTGTCTGAGACAAAAAACTTAATTCGACTTTTTAGAAATAAACTCAGGCACCGTTGACATTTTTCTTACACATTTCAGGTTCAAAACTCAGTCAAATTTAGGATTTTCAGTACTGTCACGACTTTTTGCTGCTGGGGTTGCTGTTAAGCTTGGCTTGCGGAGAGGTACAAATGATACCCCAAGTAGGTGGGATTTTTCTGTGTCTCACTTAAACACATCTAGGTCTTTGATGCTGTCCCCTGAGGAAGTGCTTGTCTTGCTGAGCCTTCAGTGCCCCCATCCATGCTGGCATTCACAGAGTTGTTACCCATTTCCTGTCCAGTCCTTAAGCCTCATGGTCTAATCCTGTATCTTCTCATTCCTGGCTATGTGAATTAGTTTTTTATTTTGTTGCACAACAAATAATTACAAACCTGTGGTGTAAAACAACACCTATATGTTATTTCACAATTTCTATGGGTCAGCAGTTTAGCTGGGCCCACTGCTCAGTGTCTTCCAAGGCTGAAATCAAGGGGCTGGACAGGCCATATTCGCAGCTGGAGGTTCTGGGGAAGCATCTGCTTCTAAGATCATTCAGGCTGCTGGCAGAATTCATTTCCTTGTTATATGACAGGGGTCCTCGTTTTCTTATCAACTGTCAGTCAGGAACCACTCTCAACTTCTAGTGCCACCCTCAGTTGCTTGCTATGTGGTCCTCTCATAGGCCCTCCCCACAGCTTGGGTGTTTGCTTCTTCAAGGCCAACAGGAAAATCTCTTTCACTTCCAATCTCTTTCTACAGGAAAGACCTTTTAAAGGGTTCACCTGATTAGGTAGGTCCACTTAGGATAATCTCTTGATTAACTCAAAGTCAGCAGATTAGGCACCTTAATTAATCAATCAATCAATTAATTATTTTTTATGGTGACATTGGTTAACGAAATCCATTAAGCTTCAGCTGTACACTTTAACAGTAAGGCATATATATATTTACACTGTGTGTTCACCTTCCATAGTAAGATTTCTTTCTGTCACCACATATTTGACCCCCTTTACCTTGCCTAGGCACCTGCATTACATCTTCAAATTTTCTTCACCTTTGTCATAAGATAATCTGATCACTGTTGTCAAACTTTATCGTATTCATAAATGCCATACGAACTCAAGTAGAGAGGAATATACAAGGCAGACACAAGTAAATGGGAATCTCAGGACTATCCTAGAATTCTGCTGACTATACGGTGGGACTGTCAGGGCTATAGTTCTCTCTGCCTGCTATCTTCTGTGTCTCTCTTGGAATATGGGGAATGGGAATTTCACACACTCTGCTGTGTTGCTCGGACTGGGAGAAAACTCAGGGTTCTTTCTAATCCTATCATGCAGTCCACCATTCTCCTTTGTGGCAGAGGGCCTGCAAGGCTGCAAGCTTCTCACTGGGGTCTGTCTCAGATCCTTAATCTTAAAGGGAGAACCACTTCCCTTTCATCCCAGAAGTTCTTGTGTGGGATGGGTAAAGAACAGCTTAAAAGCTAAAATTTAACCTTTTTTGGGGTTTCTTCTTGCATTTTGAATGTGGTTTAGTTTTTCTGGGGGCAGCAGAGGCCAAGATTAGTTGAAAGAAGTAGTGGAAGCTACAGGGTAAACAAAGGGATTGAAAGGCTATCTCATGACTCTCCTTCCCCTTTATATGTAGGTTAATATTTCACATACAACCTGTCACAAGTTTCCAAAACTGTCTAGGTTTCCTGAATCATCCTGAGAAGTGGATTAGTTCCCTGTTAATTTTATACCTGTATTAATTTTTACTGTATTCTTTATCTATGAACATTTTCCATTTTCTCTGGGCAGGTAGAAACCCCCAAAAACGGCAAATTGAAACAGTGCTAGAAATTAACAAAATGTTAATTAAGTTTCCCCTTGCTGAGGGGAAAGCTGAACTTGGCATTGTTTTAGAGAAAATACAGGGCTCATGTGTATACTAATCAAGAATGTTACTCAAGTGAAATAACTAGAAGTCACTAAAAACCCCAAAACTTAGTAAATATAAAGAGTGGCTCTGAGTTGTAATAAAAGTAAATGGGTAAAAGGATGTATTTGGTATTTTTCACCCGAAGTTATGTTAGGAAAATTTTACACTCAGCTACTAACCACAGTTTTCCTCCATTCCCATCCTCAATACCCAGGCTTGATTGTCACGTAAACAATCCGCTAATCTTGTGGCATTAATACAACTCATGGAAAAATCTCTGAGGAGAATACAGTGACCTTAGTTAGCCTGCTTCCTCAAAGCCAGATGGGGACATCGTCAGGCTGCTAACTCACCAGGGGTATTGATCATCTTCCTTCTCATTTTCTGTCTTCCTGACTGCCTTCTTCATGCTTTTTCACCCCATTTTCAAAGGCATAGGTTTATCCCAGGCAAATTCTATGTCATTTACACATAATGTCAGAATGATTATTTCCTCCTGATTTTTAAATTATTTTTTTAAAAATTTATCTTTGCTTTACCTCGATAGTATTACCCTTTTGGTGAAGAGCAGATTTTTATCTTTATATCTCCAGCATCTAACCCGAACACATGGAACATAGCAGCTGCTCATATTGTTGATAATAGGAACACATCGATGAAATATTTATCTACTTACCTGTCTGTTTCTCCGTTAGACAATGACCATTTTGAAGGTAAGGACCTGTTTTATCCACTTTTGGATCTCTAGTACCTAACACCCTGCCTGGCACATAGTAGATTCTCAAGCGAAGTTTACTGGATAAATAAATAATAGCCAGGAGTTTACTGATGTATCTCAGCATACTGCAAAGACTAATAAGCTCTGATGTTATAATTTCAGAATATATTACCACAGAAGTAGGTAAAGAAAGGTTGCTGAGTAGATCTTCAAACATTTACTGAAATATTGGACAGAAGAGGTATGTAATGAGAAAATATTTTTAAGAGATTACAGGTGGTTTTTCTCTCTATGCAATCTTTACAAAGTCAAGCACATTTCTGATTTGAAGCAGAGAACAAATGCATTCTCTCTTTCCTTGAGATGAAATACAAAATTTAAAAGCTCTCTTGAAAATCATTATGAAATCCTTTCAACCAAATGGCTGCAGGGAGTTGAAATCTCAACTGGTGTCTGAGTCAGGCAGTTGGAATAATTTTCATTAGCAGTACTACTTGTACCTCTGTTGATTTGCTAACTACCTCAGAACACATCCCATTTATTCCCAGAGTGGATGACCTTAATTTGCTTTAGTCTTAAATGAACAAAGAAATGATGAACGGAGCCTGTTTCTTTCTCAGTGGGGTGCTCAGGTTTGAAAATAAGATGAGATGATGATTTTTTTTCTATCTATGTTTTCTTCAGAAATTTCCAAGCTCTTTATTATTTCCTCTTCATATCCATATTTCCTATACATTTCAATTTTCTAGATATAATAATTTTCCCTGCCATGTTAACCTTATAAAGTCTAATTTTCTCTGATATTTCTGGATTAACTAAGGTGGTAACTAACTAGTTTGATTTCATATGTGCCATATTTTTCTTCTTGTCACTGAAAACTTAAAATGATAACATATCCAGACTTGGATAGTATTTCAATTTCTTTGAGGTATTGTTATGAACTGGGAAGACCATAGGTTTTGGAATCAGATATACTTGTTCCAGACACTGACACTTTTGTCTCCAAGTTGCCATTCTCTCCAATCCATCTTCCTTGGCGCAGTCAGATTAATCAGATTGTTACATTCTGCTGCTCAGATACCTCTATGGATTCCCCAGGGTCTACTAAGGCAATTTTAAACTCATTAGTCTGGCACTCAGTGTCTTTCACAATATAGCATCAGGTTTATACTTTTATTTATTGAGTACTGAGTGCCTACTATATGCCAGGTCTAGGTGCTAGAAATATAACAGTGAACTAATCTCTGCCCTCACTGAGTTTGTATTCTAGTTCAGTGTTCCCAAAATATAGTCAGGGGACCCTAGGGAACTCCGAGGCACTCTCAGGGTATCTGCAAAGTGAAAATTATTTTCATAACAGAACTGAGATGTTATTTGTTATTTTCGTGCTTCTTTTCTTTTTTTTTATACATGTGCAGTGAAGTTTTCCAGAGGCTACCTAACATGTAATATCTAATTGAATGTGGAAGCAGATTGTGGGAGGGTTGTAAAAATATAAAGCAATGATACTCTTTTGATTTTGCTTGAAAACTTTTTTTTCCCATAAAAGTGTTATTTACATTAATATGTATTGGATTTATTTTTATTTTAAAATGAACTAATAACTATTTAAAATGTATCAATTTGATTTTTTCTTTTAGGAAACAGCTTATTGAGGTATAACTGATATACAAAATACTGCATATATTTTATATATACAATTTGGTGAGTTTGGATATATGTATGCAACGATGAACCATCACCACAATTAACATATCCATGCTAATAAACATATCTATCACTCGAAAAGTTTCTTCACATCCTCTTACCCTTTTTTTTTATTGTGGTAAGAACAAATCCACTCTCTTTACAAAAATTTTAAATGCACGATGTATTTTTTTAATTATTGACACGTGTGATATAGCAGATCTCTAGAACTTATTCATCTTGCACAACTGAAATTTTATACTCATTCTAATACAGTAAGTATTTACAGGTATGTTCTACATAAACTAAAGCTCTTAGGGGCCTGTAATAATTTTTAGAATGTAAAGGGGTCTTGAGACCAAAAAGTTTGAGAACTACAATTCTAGTCATTCTGGAAAATAACATAGAGTTAGTATAATAGATAATCAGATAGTGACAAAGGTCATGAAAAAATGCAGCAGGAAAAGGAAATAGATTAATTGGGCGATCAGTAAAGATTACTTATAGCCTGTGCTCTGGTTAAACCAAATCACCTAAACTGCTTTGAGTACAATCCATGCTCTTCTACTTTTGGGCCTTTGTAATGACGTTCCTTCTGTCTATTTTGTCCTTCTTCCTATTTTCATCTACCAAAATTCTATTTTTATTTCAGGGCTGATCTTAAATGTTACCTAAGTCACGATTCCTCTTCTCGTCCTCTTCTAAAAGAAATGATTTACCTTTTTTAAATCGTTCCTATACTCAATGATAATATTTTGATGTAGTGACACTTACAATTTTATGCTTTGTACAAATTTATAGTTATGGTATAACGCCACTCAGATCTTTCTCCAGTTTACAAAATTTTTTAAAGTTTGGGACTGTATCTTATTTACCTTGAATACAAACCTCTGCATCAGTGAGGCTTAGGTTCAGCAATAATAGGAAACTTCCAAATAATAATGCTTCCATCAAGGTAGAAGTGTGTTATTTCTCACAGTCCAGGGCTGGAATAGGGACTCTCGCTCCTTCCTAGTCTTCAGGGCTGCAGGCTCCTTCCAGCTCACTCACTGCTCCGCCAGCCGAGTGTGGTCCTCAGCCTCAGCCTCTAGATGGCAGCATCTTTATATCAGGAGGAAGAAAAGAGAGACAAAGGGAACCAAAAATATGCACCTGCTCTCTCTTAAGGAAGGTGACATTTAAGATCGGCCTCGGTAGACCTTAGTCACATGTGCATACTTAACTACAGGAGATGCTGGGAAATGTCTTAATTTTTCGTGGTCCTGTGCTCGGCTGTGAAGAAAGGGAAGAATAGATACTGGGGGCCAACTTTCAGTATCTGTAATACTCTCCAAAGTGTCTACCATAGGCACTAATTCCAGGTGAAGACATCAACTTAACTTTTAGCAGGCAAGTAATAGTGAACTTCAATCTCAGAATTATTTGTTGCGTAATTAATACAAGGAGGCTTTTATTTATTACAATTTGCTTGTTTTCTTGAAGGGAAGTATTAGGAACGATTAAGGAACTCTGTATCTATCTTTTCAACTTAATTATTGCAAGGTTCACTAGTTGATCAGTTGCTACTGTTAAATCAGGAAGCCTTTTTTTTTATTAGACTTCCCAGCTTGTTGTTTTCAACATTTCACTTTCTTTTGCTTCCCCTTCTCAATAGTGAGAAAGACTTAACTCAACCCTTCCTTGCTGGAAGTCCCCAAGCTTCCCTGTGTCATATGATACCCCTGTCCCCTGGTCTTTCACAGAGAAAATTCACTCTCAGAAGAAACCCCTGATGGCTTGCTCACCTTATTAGGTTAGTCTGCACATTTGTTCCACATAAAAGCAGATAAAAGAACATATGTAATTTTAAGGTACTAAAAATATTGGGGCATTGAACCTATGCTGTGTGTTCCAATTTTTTCTCACTGCATAAAGATCTTAGTAAATGTTAGCTCCTGCCTTTAAGTTTTGAGTCTGAATCTTTATTTTCACAGAATGTGTCACTGGGATCTACAGAAGCATCTTCTGACCCACTTCTGCCCTCTTCTCCACACTGTCTCATACATATCTGCCTCTGCTTCTTAGAGCTTTCAGGAGACACTTACTCCTCTATAAAGTCTGATGTTTTAGACAATCAAATTTATATTTAAAATAGTCCATCCTAAAACTTGCTGTTTGCAGGATTTCCAAATTATTCCAGAGGTCAATCCTCTGAAAAAGGTGAAATAAAAAGGGATAACTTATTAGTAATGGTATTTGCTGTGTTTGTTGTTATTTAAATTTTCATTTTTATATGTCTTATTTCCTTTGGACCATATCATTCCTGAGGACTTTATTTCAGGAGGAAGATACCACTGTGTCTGAAATATTTATAAAGCGAAGCAAAGTTGCCAGTAGCTGACATACAATAAGACAGTGATAATGACATGGCATGAAATTTTCACAAAAGAAATGAATATTATTTCAGACTGCATTCATTATTTATTCATTCATCTCACAAATATCTACCATGTGCCTAGCACTGTGGTAGATATTAAGAAACAGTGGTGAGCAATATTGATATAGTTCCTGTCCTTATGGTATGTACAGCCTAGAAGAGAAAGACAGACAAAGAAGCAATAGCTGTAAAATATGATTACTGCTTGTTGAGGGAGCACAGATTGCTATAGGAGTACTCAAAGGGGCATTTAATCTAGTTACAGTTTTTTATGGAGCAAATTTATATTACAGATAATTTGTTTGAATCTCAGAAAGACCTCTGCAAAGAGTAGTGCAGGGATTATTCTTTTCATTTAGAGATGAGAAATTAGTCTCAGAAAGATTAGCAAGATCCAAGTTCCCATAGACCCAGACCTGGGCTTGTGACTACGAACCCAATCTCTCATCACTGCACTATGTAGCGGCTGGAACACCAGGGAGTGTGAGGTCTGTGGCTGTGCTGTGTCTGCTTCCCGCCTTTGTGATGCCCTCATTCCAAACTTATAACTCCCATTGACATCGATTAATTAATTCTCAGGATCCATCAAGTTGCCTGGAAGCCATGAGCGTGTTCTGGTCAGCATGACCCTAAGTGCTCTTAATAAGG
>CM053502.1:49289494-49383932 GCA_028627145.1 Eidolon dupreanum
CAATATGTGATTTTCAACTTTTTCTGTCTGGCTTATTTCTCTTAGTATTATTATCTTGAGGTCCATCCATGTTGTTGCAGATGGTAGTATTTCACCTCTTCTTATGGCTGAGTAATATTCCATTGTATATATGTACCACAGCTCCTTTATTCAACCATCTATCATAGAACACTTCAGTTGCTTTCATGTCCTGGCTACCATGAATAATGCTGTTATGAACATCAGTGTGCAAATATCTTTTCAGATATTTGACATTGTCTTTTGTAGAGTGTAAGTTTTTAATTTTAATGAAGTCTAACTTATCAATTATTTCTTCCATGGATCATGCTTTTGGTATTATATCTAAAAAGTCATCACCATAACCAAGGTCATCTAGGTTTTTGCCTTTGTTATCTTCTGGGAGGTTTATAATTTTTATTTTACATTTAAGTCAATGATCCATTTTAAGTTAATTTTTGTAAAGGGTATAAAGTTTGTAGATTCATTTATCTCCATGTGGATGTCCAGTTATCCCAGCACCATTTGTTCAAGAGACTATCTTTGCTTCATTGTATTGCCTTTGCACCTTGGTCAAATATTAGTTGGCTATATTTGTGGGTATCTGTATCTTGGCTCCTTATTCTGTTCTATTAATCTATACGTTTATTTTTTCACCAATGCCTTATTTTAATTACTATAGCTTTATAATAAATCTTGAGGTCAAGTAACATTAGTCTTCTAACATTGATATTCTCCTTTAATATTGTCTTGGCAATTCTGGGTCCTTTGCTTTTCTATATAAACTTTAGAGTCAGTTTATTGATATCCACAGAACCACTTTCTGGGATTTTGATTGGGATTGCATTGAATCTATAGGTCAGGTTGAGAAGAACTAACGTCTTGACAATAATGAGTCTTCCTATCCATAAAATCCTTTATTTTTCTGATGGCACATTTGTATTTTTTTGTTTTAATTTTTTACATAACTTCTTGTATTTTAGAAATATTGACCTTTTTGTGACATTTTTTTTGTTCTCACACTCGTCCTCTCCCCAGTATTAATTGAGTTTTTGATTTTATGAAGTTTTACATTGATTTTAAGCCAAATCTTTCTTTTTCTTTTAAATTAATTAACTAATTAGTTTTTTATATTAAGTTTGTTGGGGTAATATTGGTTAATACAATCATATAATTTTCAGGTGTATATTATCATTGGACATCTGTATATTCTGTGTTTACCACCCAAAGTCCAGTTTCCTTCAGCTACTATATATTTGATCAGATCTAATTTTAAAAAAAGTTTGTTTTTTCTTTAAAGACCTTTTCCCTCAAAGAATAGTTAAATAGTTATATTTATTTTCTTCAAGTTTGGGCGTTAAAGGATGGTTGGTCATGAGGTAGTCATTTCTTCAAATGTATGACTGAATTTGATTTGCTAATGTCATATTACAGCAAAGGAAGCTGTCAACAAAACGAAAAGACATCTTATGGAATGGGAGAAGATATTTGCCTATGATACATCTGACAAGGGGTTAATATCTAAAATTTGTAAAGAAGTCATACAACTCAACAATAAAAACACTTGAACAATCCAATTAAAAAAAGGGGGAGAAGATCTGAATAAGTATTTCTCCAAAGAGGAAATGCAGATAGTCAATAAACATATGAAAAGATGCTCAAGGTAACTAATCATCAGAGAAATGCAAATTAAAACCATAATGAAGTATCACCTCATACCTGTCAACTGGCTATCATCTGTAAATTGAAAAACAGCAAGTGTTGGTGAAGATGTGGAGAAAAGGGACCCCTTGTTCTCTGTTGGTGGGATTGCAAATTGGTATGGAAAATAGTCTGGAGGTTCTTCAAAAAATTAAAAATAGAACTACCTTTTGACCCTGCAATTGCACTTCTGGGTATTTATCCAAAAAAAAATATATTACACCAAAAAACTAGTTCGTAAAGATCTAAGCTCCCCTATGTTCATGGAAGCTCTATTCACAATAGCAAAGATATGGAAGCAACGTAAGTGCCCATCAACAGATGATTGTATAAAGAAGTTATGGTATATATAAACAATGGAATATTACTCAGCCATAAAAATAAAATCCTGCCATTTGCAATGACATGAAATGACCTAGATGATATTATGCTGAGTGAAATAAGTCAGAGAAAGATAAACACCATATGATTTATCTTATATGTGGAATCTAAGGAAAAAAAATGAACAAACTAAATGAAAACAGACAGATACAGAGATAAACTGTTGATTGCCAGAGGGGAGGTAAGTTGGGGGCCTGGGTGAAAAAGGTGAAGGGGTGATGAAGCACAAATTAGTAACTACAAAACAGTCATGGGGATGTAGAGTACAGCATAGAGAATATAGTCAATGTTATTGTAATGGCTTTGTGTAGTGCTAGTGGTGCTAGTGTAATTGGGGCAATCACTTTATAAATGATATAAATGTCTAACTATTGTACTATATACCTGAAACTAATATAGAATAAAAATAAAAAGAAAAAAAGATTCAGCACTCTGTATGGGACATAGTACTAGCAACAATAATATTACTATTATTGTTATCTAATAAACATTATTGAATTTAGATGATTTGTAGTAACAACTCTTCATTGAGAATGGAATGTAGAGGTGGGGGGCAGAGAGTGGTTCTAAATTTCTGCTTGAGGCTAACACAGCCCAGGCTAGTTTTGCCTCTGTATTTTACCTCAATGTCTGAATGTCTTCCAAGATCCATGTCTCAGTCTCTGTAATGAGCATCTTCACTGTTAGATCCTCCAAAATTTTCCTGTCTTTCTTCCATTAGAATTAACCATTTATTCCTTCACCCTGTACACTATACCTGACTGAACATGGGTATATTCTTATATTTAATTATGTTTACATTTTTTGAGATCTTACCATGTGCCAAATATGTGTACCTTATCATGTTCTGTAATCTTCATAATAATCATCCGAGGTAGATAATATTATGTTCACTATTTTATAGCGTGTTACTGCATCTTGGTCTCTCCATGAGACCTCAAGATCATTTCCCTTGGGGAACACATTTTATGGATCCTTATATCCCCAGAACTTGCATAGTATTAGGAATGGGATAAATTCTCTGTAATGGTTAATTTATGGCACTCTCTCCCCAAAAGTGCCCATTCCTGTTTCCTGGAGATGTTGCATTCTTCTCT
This sequence comes from Eidolon dupreanum, assembly GCA_028627145.1. Lineage (NCBI taxonomy): Eukaryota > Metazoa > Chordata > Mammalia > Chiroptera > Pteropodidae > Eidolon > Eidolon dupreanum. The sequence goes on from CM053502.1 coordinate 49,292,671, forward strand.
TAGCCCTTCTCTGCTTGCTCCATGCCTCATGGCACTTCCTCTGGCTCTTCACCCTCCTTGGTGGTCTTCTTATGTTAGAGCACTTGCCCCACCCAGCAAAGCCCCCACCAGAAGCTCACAGCCTGGTGGACTACAGACTTTGTGAGCAGGAGGGAGTGACAGCGGTAAGGGACATGTGTTTATGTCATCCAAGTTTTAGCTTTAAGTGTGCTTTACATCTATGCTTTTGCACCACCCTTTCATCTGCCTTGAAAATCCCTTCTTTCTTCAGATGTCAGCATTAGATGTTCCCCTCCTCTATCATCTCTGATCATGCTGCCTCTACTCTATCCATGTTATTGTTGCAGTACTGACTACACTCTACTGGGTCTGATGTTCTTGTCTGTACCTCTTTCTGTGAGCTCCCTGAGGTCAAGGATTGTGTTCTGAAGCCCTGAAACTCCAGCGTACGTATGATGTCTGGCACATAACCATGTTCTAAAAATACTCTAAATCAATAGAAACAAGTTTCTCATGTTGGTAGGTCCCAGAGTGCTGTTTATGGAGTGTTTTAGGAACAATATGAATTAAACTAATGTTTGTTGGCTGATCTAGGAACCTAACTTTCAGGTATAACATGTTTCTAGGGGAAAGAATGCTAGGATGCTCTTGTTTATTTATAGCATTGTAATGTTAGTTCTGCTCTCACATTCTGAAGAATCCATTGTACTTCTCAGATTGACATAACGCCTGACTGAGTGGAAATCACATGCCCATGGGAGAGAATCTGGCTTCATTTGAATAGAAGATGTTGGAACAATGCCAATAAATTTCAGAGTGAATACAATTTGTATGTGCAACAGCTTATTCCCGTAATTCAGAGCTTCCTGAGTGACTGAGAAGCTCCAAAGGTAGATTACATTGCTCAATCATTTCCGCACAGTGCTGAACTATTGCCAAGCTCTGACCCTTTAAATGTTTCATATAACACCCGAGAGTTTGGAAAGCAACCCTGATCAACTTGCTAGCATCATTTCACAACATTAATAGCCTGTGATCCATAAGTAGAGGGAATATTGGGAATGTGCAGTTGGCTAATAGTCTCATGAAGAATACCCTAAATTATTTTTTCCTCCTGTGTAAATTTTTCAGTAATGACATGGCACTGGTGGGTTCAATTTAGACAAAGTTTACCAAGATCTTTCTTGCTGAGTGGTGAATCATTGGATTTTCTAGTGAATTATGGGAGGAACATATGTGATTTTCAAGTTTGTAGTGTACAATGCATTACGTTTTAAGACAATCAAGTATGATTTTTAGAAGTTTAGTTTCTTTTCTAGCTCTCTGTAGTCTGTCATCAACATGTATTTTGAGCCTCATTTCTTGTTCTCACTTCTATATTTTGCATTTAAGTAATGTAACATTTGACATGCCCCTAGAAGCATACACAGTGGCTGCATCAAAATTATTACATAGAAGAGTCTTAGGGTAGGCAATATGGTTGGAATAAAGGACTAGATCCTCACCTCGAAGTTTCATTTGTATAGCAAGCTCATTATTTATACATAGGAGGGGTGCCACTCCCTGATGGTAACTCCAGTCTTCTGGTAGCTTCGGCCAAGATCCTTAGAATCATCCTTGACTCGTTTTTTCCTCACTCTATGTTTAATCGTTTAGCTATCTTGTTGATGTCATTTTCAAATATGTCCATAATTACATCCCTTCTTCTCACCTTCATGGCTACCACTTGGGTCTAAGCTGCCATTATCTCTGGTTGAGATGTTATAATAAACCTCATCGACCTCTCTACTTATTACATCTTTGCTTTTACAATCTATCGCCAACATATCTTTTGAGACTTGTTTCTTATTCTTACACAGTTACCCACGTGATCTCTGTTAAGACAGAATTCAGATCACGTCATTCATCTGCAGAAACTCCTCTGATAGCTTCCCATTTTCACTCAGAATAAAAGCCAAAGTCCTTACAATGGCCAGAAAGGTCCTATATTATCAGAACTTCTGTTACCTCTCAATCTTTCTTACTTACTTTGCTCACCTTGTTCCAACTACACTGGCCTCTTTGCTTTTCTTTGAGCATGGTGGAAATGTTTTTTGCATTTGCATGTTCTTTTCTGTTACCTGGACTGCTTTTCATCTGGAGACCCACATAATACTTCTCCCCCTCTATCACTGGTTTCAACATTTTGCTCATTTCACTTGCCCCAACTACTCCTTTTGACACATTATTTCCTCATATTTCTAGAAACTATCTTCTTGGCTTCTGTACACTGCATCTTCTTGAAATTATTTGTACCTGCTTTACCATTCACTTTGATCTCTTTCATGGGCTGCTCTTCTTCTGTCTGCCCCTTAACTGCCAGGTATTCATTTCTAATTCTCTGTAATTCTTGTCACCTAATATTTACTTGAGCAATATTATTTTCTCAGGTTTAAAATGACCACTTCTATGCAAATTGACTCCCAAATCTTTCTTCAGCCCAGTTCTCTTAAGATTAAGATGCATAGCTCCTCCTGTTTGCTGAACACCTCCATCTAGATGTCTCATAGGCACCTCAAAATCAACATGTTAAAAAGGAGTTCATCTTCTTCATTAAATAGGCTCTTTCATCCAGGTTGGTGGTACCATGTAGATATCCAAGTTAAAAGTTATTGTTGGATGTGGTTCCATAATGTAGTGGTTAGCATGTCTACTTTACACACAGAAGGTCCTGGGTTCATGCCACAGTGGAGCCACAGTCCATGGTCTACGGCCATGCCACCCTGAACAAGCCCGATGTCTGATCTCGGAAGCTAAGCTGGGTCAGGCCTGGTTAGTACTTGGATTGGAGACCATCTAGGAAAACCAATACTGTAGGCAAAAATAGTAATAATACTTAAAAAAAAAGTTATTCTTTGCCCCTTTATTCCTCATAGTCAGTTAAATGTCTAATCATCAGTTTCTGCTGACTATACCTCTTAAATAATTCTCAGATATGTTTCTCCCTCTTAAACACTATAATGAGTTGAATGGTGGTCTCCCAAAGTATCTTCACATCCAAGTCCCTGGAACTTTTGAATGTTACCTTATACGGAAAAAGAGTCTTTGTATATATCATTAAGTTAAGGATCTTGAGATGAGGTTATCCTGGATTATCCAGATGGACCCCAAATCCAAGGACAAATGTTCTTATAAAAAAAAGGCAGAGGGAGAATTGTGGCAGAAGAGAAGACAAAGACACACAAAGGAGAAGGCCATGTGAAGGTAAAGACAGAGCTAGAGATTAGAGTGATATGGCCCCAAGCCAAAGCATCTGAGAAGTGCTGACAGCTACAAAAAGCTGGAAGAGGCAAGGAAGGATTCTCCTCTAGAGCCTCCAAAGAGCTTGATATTGGACTTTGGCTTCCAGAAATGTGAGACTGTGAGAGAATACATTTCTGTTGTTCTTAGTCATCCAGTACTTGGTAATTTGTTATAGCAGCCTCACGCAACGAATATACTACCTTTGCTAGTTCAGATCTTTGTCTTTGACTTAGGTTAGTGTGATAGCTTCCTCATGGTCTCCAGGCTTAGCCTTCTTCAGTCATATCTTCCACTGTACAGTCAGAGTAATTATAGTTAAAACTCAATTTGGCTTTGTCTTTTCCATGTTTAAATCTCTCTAATTTCCCTTCACTTAGCACAGCTTCTCTCTTCTGCAGCTTCAATTATTTTAACTTTATTGATCTTGCAAATTCTCAAACTTGGATCAATCCAGCAATCCATTTTATTTTCTGTGTCTAAATTTAAGCTATTGGAAAAATCTATATAATTGTGTGGGTTTTTGCCTCTATAAATTTGTGGTACTTGCTTTTCTTGAGAGAAACTTCAAGGGTATCATGATAAAATTCCTCAGCTATCTGTTCTCATCCTCATCAAATTATGTAGCTTAATCTCAGCTTTCTATCAGTTTCTAAGAAAGACCTATCCCCTCATTCCTTCTGTGGTGATTTTTTTCCTATCTTTTTAAAAAATCGTATCCAGGGTTCAATTTGTTATTTCCTCTGTGATTATAATATTAGCCTTTTTTTATGGGCTTCTTCTCTAGTTCTGCTAAACATTCTGATATCTTTTTTGTTTTTTAAAAAATCAAATCTTCAACACTTAAAATTACGTGACCTGATAAAGTGAGAACAGGTTTTTAGGGATAACCAAGCACTAGCCTTACTTGACTGTCAGCCACTATCTACTGAGTTTGTAAATTGCCTTTGTCTGAACTGGTCAAAGAATGTGTACTTTCATCATGATCATACATGCCATTGAAAAATTTTTCTATCTTTATCTTCAATAATTTGTATATAAAAAATCCTAGAATATTCATGACTTTGATAAAACCCAGAGGTTCTTGTTTAAGCATTTGCTCTTTTTGTTTTTTAGAAAACCAAACAAACGACAAACTGACTCTTCTTCATTAAGTCTTGGATTGAATCCCTGTGGTACGTGAATTGCTGCCATCAATTCATCCAGTGGTTACCACCTATAGTTTTGAGGTGTGTGTCTTTGCTTACAGAGAGAGGGGACCTGGAGAGGGAGATGCCTAACTCAAGAAAAAGCAGGAAGTAGTGTCCAATCCTTATCTTCTTTTAGGAATTATGGTATGTTTATATTTGAATTTTTAATTGAGAAAAACCAATTGAAACTAAATTATTACATAATTCTGATTTTCCTTTCACTATCCCATTTTGAGATATTTGTGTCACTTTCTTGAATGCCTGTCACTCATAGGAAGTTTAAAGCTGTATATTTATTGGTCCTGTCAAAACCTGGTTCAGTTTTTAAAATATGTTTTTTTTCTAAGGATGAGTGTGGTTGGTAGAATAATGGCACCTCTAAAATATTCATATCCTAATCCAGGAACCCTAAATATATTACCTTATATGGCAAAAGGTATTTTGCAAATGTAATTGAGTTAAGATTTGATAGGGGGAAATTATCTTGCATTATCTAGGTGGGCCCAATGTAATCACAAGGGTTCTCATAAGAGGGAAGCAAGGGGGTCAAAGTGAGAGAGAGAGAAGGAGCTGTGTGATGGAAACAGAGGCCAGAGTATAATGCCCACTGGAAAGGGCCATAAACCAAAGAATGAGGGTAGTCTCTGAAAGCTGGAAAACAAAGAACAGAATCTCCACTAAATCCTCCTGAAGAAACACAGCCCTTCTGATACTTTGATTTTAGCTCTGTGTGACCCTTTTATATACTTCTCCAGAACTTCAAGATAGTAAATTTGTGATATTTTAAGCCACTAAGTTTGTGGTAATTTGTTAAAATAGCAATAAGAAATAAAAACACAAGGCTTTTAGTGAAAAACACAGTACGGTTTTTATTCCTTTAATCTAGAACTTTGAGCCAGGTTATTTCAGATCCCATCTAGGGAACACTGTCACTTTAAGATACCATGATCTCACCAAAGCAGCTGAGGGCTTACTCACCCAGAAGCCACAGCGACTGACTCATTGTATTATGGACTTTCTCTTGGATCTCTCTCCCCTCTTTTTTTACTTCCTTCCATGTTCTTTGGCTATGTTGTTTCCAAGGTTCTTGCCCTGCCCTGCATCTAGGGTTGTGAGTTACTTTCTTACAATGACTTAGTGAGCATTGGAATTCTCAGCTTCTTTACATGCTTTAGAGTGTCAGCATATATCGATCCTTTCTGGCTTAACCCTCTGCCAATCTGATAAATTGACTGGCTTTGTACATAAAGGCCCTAAAATCTTCATGAGATTAATCTAATCACCAATTTGGGCAGTGTTCAGATGCACAGGTTCACGTTTAGGTTTAGAGTTGTGCCAGAGCATTTGACTCTGCTAGTTCTTTTGTTCATTCTTTCATTAAACAGTAATTTATTTGTTGAACAATTATTCTGTGCCAAGAACTGGGATAGAGACTACTGATGGAGAGATGAATAAGCGATAGTTCACATTCTCAAGGAGTTCATATCCTAGTGTGGAAAACCAACAATGAAAGAGAGAATTATTAAACAATGCAGTAAGGGAAAAAAAACAGAAATTTACATAGGCTGTCACAGATCCCAGAGAGAAGAGGCTTTGCTGAGAGTGGAAAAGATTCCTGCAAGGAGGAGATGTCTTAGCAAGAAATTAAAAAGAAGGAGTAGTAGTTTTCCAGACAGTGACAGAGAAGTGTGTACAGGGAAAGGTGTGGATATAAGAGACCTGTATAGTAACGAGTTCAGACTAAGAAAGGACAAATTGAACAAAAGCATACGGAATTAAGGGAGTGTACAAGGAACAACAGGCAGCTGAACATTATTGGAATATTGAGTATTAAGCAGAGAGTTGGGGAGGAGAAGGTTGCATAGGTAGATAGGCCAGACCTTGAAGCACCTTGCATGCTTTGGACATGGAGCTTCAACTCTAGCATCTGGATGTTCATCTTTAGAGTGCACACAAATCGTTTGCTCAGTTCATCAACACTGTTTTGCCATCTCAATCAGCAGTGAAAGAGATGGCAAAACTGCTTCCCTCTTGCAAGCCAAAGTAGCAAGGGAGACAGATAATGTGGTAAACACAATGAGAGGTGATGGGGCAACTTGCAAGCCTGCGTAAGGATTCAAAAAAGTTTTCTCTGAAGATATGATTTCAGAGCTGAGCCTTGGTGATGGGGTTACCTAAGAGCTTGTTAAGAAGGGAGATCTCTAGCCCTCAACCTCAGAGAGTTTAATTTGCTAAATCTGGGGTAGAGACAAAGATGGTAGGTGATCCTGATGCAGGTGGATTCACTGAAAGGCTCGTTTTTTTGTTTTTTGTTTTTTTTTTTGTTTTGTTTTGTTTTGCTTCTACTAAATGGATCTTAGATGATGAACTTCTTTATAACTTGATCCAGAAGGCACAGACCTCACTGAGATGTTGTAACACACATAATACTTAAGTAAAAACATTATTGCAATAACTTAGTGCTGTTCTATCACATCTACATGTTTCTTGAATGAATCGGAGGGAAGCTTTGAATGGGATATGGTTAGAATGAGATTGGGAAGTTCCCTTTGAAAGGTCAAGTAATATGACAACAGGCTTCCATAGATGACTGAAGAGTGGGTGAAGCTTCCTTAACTTCTTTACTGGCACTATCGACATCCTGCCTCTGACTCCCACTGCTTTCCAAGATAATGGGGCTCAACTGCTTAATCCTTAGGCGGAAAGTTGGGTTGAGGATACTTCCAATTCTTGTGTAGAATCAGCTTCTCTGTAAAATATCCCAGATGCTAAATGATAGGCAAATCGTTTAGATCTTTTTATTACAGGATGCATGACAGGATAGAAATAGCATAAAATTTGAAGCCAACCTTACCAGTGAATCTTTACTACTGTGTGCCAGTCGCTGTGCTAAGTGCTCAGAAACCAATAAGACCCTGTCCTTGATCTCCAGAAACTCACACTTGAGTAGAAGAGACAGATAATAACAATGTGGTAGTGAAATGAGCTTACAGGATACTATGTAAGAAGAGATAAGGTATTTAGCCAAACCTGGACAGAGGACTCTAAAAGAGATAAGCACTTAGCTGGGTCTTAAAGATTGAGAAGAAATTAACTGGGAAAGAAAAGTGAGGTTAAGGCACATTTTACTTCCGTCATTTATACTCTGTGTTTTGTTTTTGTGTGTGTCTTTCCACAGAGTGTCTTTATGGTCTGTACATAGCAAGTTTGTGGTCTGATAGAATCATCGTTTTCATATCTTCATTAACTTCTTATTTGTTTGGAATGAAAAGTCATTTATTTCTGGATTGGATGACCTAAATTAGCAGTTTACTCAGAGTTTCCTAATGGATCATGTTCAAAGCTGAATACATTTATTTATAAGAGCCTGGCCCTTTGAGATGATACCCAGTCACTTCAATAGCTTTGAGGTTTCATTAGTGCACAGTTGGTTATTTTAGGATGCGGTATGGGCAGAATGGAAACCATGCGATGACCTATTTATGGACCAGTCTGTTAGAGGATGGTCAGATAGCCTTGCTCAGTTCCTAGAAAATCATAATCTCTTTCCCCCACTCCTTCTCCTTACACACCTCTACTTGTTTCTTTTTTTCTTTTGATGGTTAACATACTTAACAACCCCTTTGAGAAACTGATGAAAACCAAGACTTTATTTAAGATCAGACAAAAATGATTAATGTGAGAAGGTTTAGAGATTTTCCTACCACCTTCCTGTCTCACATATAGAATCCTCAGTCTAAGTGAAGCAATTTTCTCTCTCCCTCCAAAGATTTCTTTTTGCAGAAGAGAAGCTAAATTGATTTACATAATAAAGTTCTTAGAAAGGGAAGAAGAGGTGAGGAGAAGAGAAAAGCTTTGGGCTCTGGGGGGTATTTGATGGAGGAATATTTTTCCCTGGGAAAATTGAGGAGCAAGATCCTGGAATAACTAGGAAAGGAGTAAAGTACAGAAGAGCAAGTATCTTAGTAAGTGCTTTTATGCATTCTGTGTTTGAATCCCTTTGAATAGTACAGTGAAACATGGGGTTTCTTCATTATTTTTATTTATTTTTGCTGTTGCATTGTGCTTTTTGGATGTGACAGACTGTGAGACTAAATCACTTTATGAGTACATATGCATCCTCATATGATTCTGTAGAGATGGCATTAGAGAAATTGAGGATCACCTCCCTCCAAGAATGTCTGTCTTAAGGTGTGAATTACTGAAATTATCTTCTGACTCTCCTCCTTATCACTAATTTTCCTATTCTCTAATCTTTTCTGCATAGTATAGTAACACTGCTCTTAAAATATAAATTAAATTAAGCCATTTCCTTGCTTAAATTCTTTTAATGGCTTTCCTATTTGCATACATTTTATGGGTTGAATTGTGTTCCCCCAAAATTCATATGTTGAAGTCTCGATGTTTAGCACCTCAAGTGTGACTTTATTTGAGAATAGGGTCTTTAAAGAAGTAATTAATTAAAATGAGCCTATGAGGCTTTAATTCAATATGACTGATATCTTTTTAAGAAGAGCAGATTAGGACACAGGTAGAGAAGGAAGACCATGTAAAGACATCTACAGGTCAAAGAAAGGAGACAGAGAGTATAATCTCACCATGTCATTGGAAAGAGGAAAGCTGGAAATATTTTGTGAGCAGTACTAGCAACTACCACAGCAAACCTCCAGGTACATAGGAAGAGACTACTATGAGTCTATGCTTTTTTTTTTTTTTTTTTTTTTTTTTAACCACTGAACTCTGGGTAGCCTGTCTAGACTCTAAGTTCTGGAAGTGCAGGGGCTGTGACTGTTTTGGTCAGTTTTGTATTCCTGTGCAGAATGTCTGACACATAGTAGGAAATTGTTAAACATTTATTGACTGAGTGAATGAATAAATAAGAGCACTTATTAACTGATTACTGTGTTTAGTGTTTCTCATTACCTCCTTTAATCTTTATGATATACTTTAAGGCATGTTTCATTATTTTACAGATGTGCAAGCTGAGGTAGTTTGCACATCTGTGAAATAATGAAAATAACCTAAGTCTCAACAATCAGTGTATTCTCTTCATTTGGAGCGAAGAAGCAGGTGATCAAGTGTTTTGTCCCTTTCTACTCTTTTCACTGTGTTTTGAATTAGACATTTTGTAAGGAGTGGATATTATCCAGAATCCTTGCCACCTTTATTTTTGACTTTATTTGTGGATTCTTTACTTATATGTTCTAAAAATATTTTAAGCTATTTATTATTATATACTATTTGATTAAAAAAATATTCTTTATCAAACGTAGTTTTGCCTTTTTCTGTATTGATAAGATTTGAACCAAGTCCTTTTCCAGAAGGTTGGCTTCCATTTGACTGGAAATATAATCCAGATTCTAAAACAAACACATTAAAATGAATATATCTTCTGTTACCAGAGGTCAGGATTGAAAGAAGGAGATGAGAGAAATACAACTTCTGAAATCTTATTTACCATATCTGTTGTTGTTATTGAATGGGCTTTTCTTAGAGATTTTCAAGTTGAAACTGTCAAGGAGAACTGGGTGAATGACTCAAGGAAGGGAGATAGTAGAGGTCTAAACCCTTTGCCAGCCAAGTGTCCTAGCCCAGAACTTAAATGGGGCCAGCATGCTGGAGTCCTCCAACCTTCAGTTTCTGGATAAAACACTTTCACATTCATTAGAAAGTATATTCAAGAAGGGAGTCGAGCATTAACCAGCTGCTTTGTGGTACCTGTGGGTTGGTTAGTTTTCTCTCTTGGGTTAACTGAGAGACAAAAGTCTGTTTGGCTGATGACTGGATTGGCAGTTACACCCCCTTGCCGCTCTTCCCTGCCTCCCCTCAACAGTTTGGTCTCATTATATTACTGAATTCCAAATAGTGCATCTACAGCCTTGTTGTTACGTAGTTACTTCACCTTAGTAAATCTTAAAGCTGAACAGAAAACAGTCTAGTTAAAACAAAAGTGATAAATACCTGTTCTTCTATTTGTGTTGCCCCAAAAGAACATAATTAAAGAGTTATAAAATAGGCTCTTTGGAAATAAGTTTATCTAAACTGAACTACTGCTGAGAAGTTCAGTGCGGTAAGAAAATTAAGCTGAGCTGTCATTCTAAATGTCCTATTTGTTCTGAGGATTAGTTTTGGTTGATTTTCAGCTTGAGGGTATCCTTAGAATTTTGCTCCTGATATACACAAGCTAACTCCCATTACTGTTTTATGGGCCGTTAGGGTACATGCATCCTGTTTGGTAGGGGATAACATTTTTTTAGTTTCTGACTTTATCTGGTTTTAGGGGATTTGATTAGGCCAATAATAAGCTCATTACTCCTTGTGTTAGAATGAATTGCTTTCTTGTTTGCCTTTCCAATTTGATTAGGAGATATTTGAGGGCAAGAATGATATCTTCTACATTTCTCATTTAATTTTAAATTGTAACTTGAAATGCTACACTGTAGCTGGGACTCTGTTGCTAGGTAACAATGCAGTGGGTTTGGGGATTGACCTAGTTAAAGTTAGCTAAAAGCAGCCTTTTTCCTGGTCCATGTGCCCCAACCCCTCATCACACACTCCATAACTGGGCCTCAGGCAACTGACACTGACTCTTAGTCTTCTCTCAGATGTGTTGGGGATATCTTGGCTTGTGGTGTGTCTTTATTTCCATGATCTCTATAATCCTCTCCCTCCCTGATTGTTCCTAATCCACTGTGCATGCTGAAAATACGCTTGATGAATGAGTGAGGGTGTGGGTGAATGCCTCAAATACCTCTTGCCCTGGTTTTTCAAATTTCCCATCACAGTAGTCTCTTTGGGATTTAAGCATTAGCTAAGACCTAAGTGAAAATTCCTTACCTGAGAGAGACATCACTGTCTTTCATATCAACAGAAGACAGGGCTTTTAAGAATGATACAACTTGGAACAGAAACAATTTGATAGGAGAAAGGAGAATGGGGGGCTAGAAAGGTCCTTCCTCAGGATGGGATGCTAGTGAGGTCTCTGGGTGACCATGGACTAATATGAGGATGCTAAGCACTGGGAAAGTGTAAGATATTATCAAAAGAAGAACAGTTAAAATGGAGAGGAGGGAGTTGCCAAAGATCAATCACCGACTTGCAGTTTTACTTTCAGGTTTTGCACAGGGAGTTCGTTTATCCTGCCTATAGCAAAACTCGTATCTAATGAGGCCATGAATGCAGTGAAAAGGAACTCACTGAATGCAAGGTTGCTCTGTGGCCTAAGAGAATCCCAATTGCCTAAATTACTCCCCATATTAAAAACATGTGTAAAGCACGATCAAGGTCATTCTGGAAATAATGAATCAAACAAAAACCAAAATGCCCACAATAGCTAATTGTTAGCTTACAGGCACTTGTAAACTAAAAGCTTATTTGCTTTACTGAGTGTGGAGCAGAATAATAAATAATAACAATATCTTACACATAGTACTTCATAGTTTATAAAGCACCTTTATGTATGTCTTTTCAGTATTCCAATAGAGCAGGTAGTTTAGTCGTTATTCCCCATTTACAGTTAGGGATGTTGAGGTTTGGGGAAGATACTTGACTTGCACATGTTTATATGACTGGTAAGAGGTGGAGGTTAAGACCAGAAGCCAGGCTTTTTGGCTTGAGCACTTGGATCTCAATAAAATGGAGATCATGATGCCTACTTTATATGATTGTTTTCAGAATTAGAGACATTATGTATATGGTGTGTATACTGTGCCTGACATAGAGATTGCAGTCAATAAATAGTAGTTGTTATTAATAATTAATAACAATTACTTGAAGTAAGCAGAGCTGACCCTATACTGAAGCAGTGGGAGGGCCACCCATACTTTTGTGGAGAACCCTAGGGTGCCTGTTAGAAACAGCCAGTTATCAGTCAAAAGGTGCTGTATACTTCCATTAGCAACTTCTTTTTCTAAGAATGTGGGAACCCAAGGAACACAACATGGTCAAGACAACAATAAGCTTCACATTTTCGCAAGCTTCATGAATATCCCTCGGCACTATAATCTGCTTCTGTCCCCGCACTAAGAGATTATATAAATATCATAACCTCTGCTATAGCCAGGAAACCTTAGTAAACACCAGATTTGATGAATAAAAGCCACACGATTTACATACTCCCTATCTGCTCAAAACTTTATATATTTTTTATTTAAACCACTAACTTTAACAAGGTCAAAATCAAATGCAGGAAATAATCCTGGAAATGTTTCGGTCCGTATGACCACGCAAGAGAATGCCCTGGACAATTAAGCTTAAGTTGCTCTCCTGGAAAATGTGTGAGGCAAGCAGCCATCATATGAAGTAGGCATCGTGATGTCTCTTTTTTTAATTGGTAATGAGATTGGAGAGGTTAATTTATAGAGGTTCTAAAATTATGTCAGTTTAGACTTGGTCAGTTTCACTCTTGTAACCAAAATGTTAGTAATGGATGATTCTATAAAAGGTTAAAAATGTACAGAATTTTATTCTTCTTGTACACCGTGGTTGATAAGTTAAAGACCTTTCTTAATGAATGTGCCTAATTATAGGACCTCTCTGAGCATGTTATTACTCAGGCCTTCTGCTCCAGGCGTGATAGGTGTGTGTGGCTATACCTGGGTCTTTTCTTTGGTGGAGGCTTGCTATGTTGGGGGTAAACAGAACAGCCCTAAGCAACTCTGACCTTTCATGGGTCCCTTTGAGCATCCCATTTTGATTGGCTGAACTTTTCATTTCCTGCGTCACTTCTGGGTCACTGAATTGAATGGCTTCATGTTTCTGCTAAAAGGTATATTTAAACCCAAAGAATTTATTTACCTTAGCAAATGCCCCTTAGGAAGTCATACTGGCTCTTTAAATTAGTGTCTTATTAGAGTTGTTTACAGTAACTACTAGTCTGCTCTCATATATGAGTAATTTCTCTCAGGAAGTGACTGGAATCTTTGGGAACATCTGGCTCAATACACCGTCAGCACAGCTGATGAGGCAGCTGTGGTCGAGTAGACTTGACTAGGAGTAAGAAGACTGGGCTTGGGCCCCAGCTTTACCAGGCAATCAGATATATAACTTTGGCAAGTTTACTGTCTTGTTAGTGCCTCAACTTCCTTAATTTGAATTTGCATATATAACCAAAGTTTTAGCTGCTTGGACGATGGACCCCAAATCTTCTAGTGCTCTAGAATGACCCTTAAAAAAAACATCTGCACAAAATGTCTTAATTCCCTAACCCATACTCTGTGAACATGTTGTTGCCAGTATTTTTGTTTGAGTAATTTTCTTTTTTTGGAGGAGAGGATGGGAGAGCTTAGGTTTCCCCTCACGTGGGTTTCAATGAAGCCCACTTCTCTATTGCCCCTTTTCAGAAAACTTTTAAAAACTACACTAACGCCAAACAGTTGCGTGCAGCAGATATATTTCATGAATATTTGGGGGTAATGGAGAGAGCGTGTGGTGTTGTTACATCCAAACACAGAGAAGTAAACAGCTTGAGATGGAATATTAGACATCATCATGTTCAAATTCTCTGGCCACCTCCACCCACTGGTGTCTTCTCGGGGCTCTGCCAGCAGCTCTGCAGCTCATGCCACTTCTCTCTCCCAGCTTCTTCCTTCTTTATCCCACAGCAAATCTGTGTCTGTAGCTCAAATCTATGTCTAACCCACCTTGCAAGGGAATACTAAAAATTTCTGTCAATTTATTATAAAGGTTGATTTAACTCTTCTTTGTTTAAACCTCTTCTAAATTGGTCCAAGGTGAGGTGGTGGGACTTAACTTTAATAACCAGAAAAATTTGATAAGATGTTTCCCCCCAAAAGAAAAAGTCTAATGTGAGGACAAAAGCTGTTGTTGTTGTTGCTGGTTTGTTTTCATAGCAATTGGTTTACTCTGGGAATACAGTCACCTTCTTCTCCCTACAGTTCATGCTCCACGCAATAGGCATGGTGATTATTCTAAACACAAGTTCGATTGTGTCTCCTTTCCTTAAAACTTCACAGTTCAGAGTAAAATTCAAAGTCCCTATTGTGACCTTCAGGACCCAAAGTGCTGCTGTTCCAGGCTCCTTCTTGACCTTTGACCTGCCATGACCCTTCCCTCACTGCGCTCACTAGCCACAGTGGCTTCTTGAGACAAGCAAGACTCCTTAACACCTCAGAGCCTTTGCAGTTCCCTCAGATAGCCAGCCCACAGCTTCCCCTCACTTATTTCAAGGCTCTGATTAAATGTCTCAGAAGCAGGGAGGCCTTCCTTGACTTCTTTGTAAAATTGTACCTCCACTGTTCCTTTACTCTACCAAGTTATTATTTAATCATTTGCACAATTACATGTTTATTTTTTTGTTTTCCTGCACTAGAGTAAAGGCTCTTAAGAGTAGAGTGTTGTTAGTGTTGTTTTCTGGATTTGTGTTGTTTTCCCACATCTCCTGTAACAGCGCCTTGTACATAGCAGGCCCTTGATATATATATGGAATGAATGAATGAATGTACATAGCCAAGAGATATTTCTTGAGCACTTTCGTGTGCCAGAGCTTGTGATATCTACCTTCTCAGATTATATTGCGAGAAATAGTTATGCAAAGATTGTTCCTTAAGGGCAGTGTTCCCCAAATGTAAAGCATTGTTACTTCACATTCCCCATTTCCTCTTTTTTTCCTCACTTCTAGGTACCAGAGAGGCCCATTGCTCCATATTGGGAATTAGTAAACTACTTCCGTAAAGGGCCAGATGGTAAATATTTTAGGTTTGTGGGCCATACTGTCTCTGTTTCAGCTACTCAACTTGGCTATTGCAGCACAAAAACATCCATAAACAATAGGTAAGGAATAAATATGATTGCGTTCCAACAACATTTTGACTCATAGTTTGCTAACCCCTGTGGGAAAGAATAAAAGCTCTTTCACAAATCAACTCAAAATTCATTAGAACATACTGTGATACCTTTCTTATAGTAATTGACATTTCAGAGGATCCTGAGGGAGAAGTCTTTGTTTTACACAGACTAGTGACTAGAACAGTGGTCTCCTTTTATTTGCTATTTCAGTTACCCACTGTCAACTAAGGTCTGAAAATATGAAATGAAAAATTCCAGAAGTAAACAACTTATGTTTTAAAGTGCATGCTGTTTTGGGTCACTTGATGAAATCTTGTGCTGTCCAGCTCTGTTCCTCCTGGGACATGAATCATCCCTTTGTCCAGTGTATTCACGTTATGCATGCTCCTTGCCTGTTAGTCACTTGGTGGCCTTCTCAGTTTGACTGTTGTGGTATCACAGTGCTTAATAATGGTCCCAAAGCGTAAGAGTAGTGATATTGGCAATTTGGATGTGCCAAAAAAAGAAGCTGTAAAGTGTATGGCATACACTGGGGATGTGGGTGGGGGGTTTAGAACGTATCCCCATGGATAAGGGTAGACTACTGTGTAGAATTTGAGAAATCAGTGGAGTGTCAGAGGGAAGATCACTTTGGGGAAAGGGAACTTTCCCAGTCAACCTCAAACTATATTTATTATGTTCAAGTAAGGCCCACTCTATTCCTCAGTAAGAGAATAGTCAATCTAAAGAGACTGAAAACAAAAAAATTGGGACAGTAACCAAATTATTCCAACTTCCATTAACTTCAAAGTGCTATGAAAAGAAAGTGTTCTTTCATGATCAGGTTTAGATATGTTTACCAGTGAGGATCTGTGCCATCTGAGAGTTGTAGAGCTTCGTTTGCCAGGATTATAGGAAGTGTGTATCTTCAAATATTAGGCTGGATTACCACCCTGGTGCTAGACAATTATATCTCAGGTTCAAGTTCTAAAACATCTGTTTTATGTTTTATATTTCATATTTCATGGATTTATTTGCCAGAAAAGCTTGCTTTGGTGAGCATACTTGATAACACTGCTGAATTTCTGGATCTACAGACTGGCTCAAACCTTTGTGGTCACAGAAGAAATTGTATTAATTTAATTTTTAGGTTATAGGCAAGTCGCTGTGTTCCAAATGTTCACTGCCTTATGCCAACACTGTTAATTTAAAACATACCAATATCTGGCAGGGCCAAAACAAATTTTTGGCTACTTAATATGTATGTGTATACGTGTAGTGTTTCTTTTATTGAAAAAATACTAAGGAGAAAAAGAACTGATGAGTCAAAGTATTTCACAAAACTGAATTTCCACATGTAGATTATAGAGAAAATGTGCCTCTTTAGTAAGATGCTATTGTATTTTGGTAACCAAAATTAAAAACATATTTAGGAAATGTTCCATTGCTTTTTCAGGTTTCAGTCTGGACTATGTGTTACTATTTAAATTTTCTTTTAGTTTTTATTCTTTATGAGTGATAATCAGTTTTTAAGATAATGTTTCTTGAAACTTCGAACAATATTATAATGCCACTGTAGAGATACGGTTTCTTTGGTTTGATGCAAAATGGATTTTCTTATCACAAGCCTGAATGAAAACATATTCAGATGTACACATATGGTAAGAAACAGAGAGACCAGAAAGGCTGTGCTAGATAGAAATATTTATTTTGGAACATTATCCTGTTCAATCAAGGAAAATAAGGAAAGGTAGAGAGGGTATGTTAAGAAATAAAATGACTTTCTTAGCTTAAATAATATTGGTAATGTTATTCCAAAGAGTCATAAGGCTATCTGTGGATCTGGGCTTTTTTTTTTTGGCTGATATTAATTCCTTACCAAGAGACAAATATTTTCTATTTTATTGCCTGGGAGAGAAATTTCTATATATATCTGGTGATAAGATTGCAAATATATACACTTCGAACAGGAGTTTATTCTTCATACAAATCAATCACCACATCTGAAATTATTTTTATTTCTTCCCCTTCCTTTTTCCTTCTTCCCCTTCTCTCTTTCTCCTTCTTCTGGAATCTATTATTAAAAATAGTAACATTAGAAAAAATATTTAGTTTTAAAACAAGATTTTGATAACTAGACAATTCATATAATGTGCACACATTAACTGCAAAGTCAAGCAGTTCAGTTAACACGAACGCAAGCCCTTTCTATTTCTAGAACAAGACGTATTATGTAAAACCCTGATTGTTTTTCCCTTTTACATCCCAACGAGCTCTGTTATGTTAGTATTGGCAGATGGGTTTAATTTGAGTAATTTTTCACTTTGGACCACCTCACGCTTTTTCCTGGGAGCAAAAAATGAGTGATCTCACAGAAGGAACTGCATAAATGATACATTAAGGTCATTTAAAAACTTAGGTGGATATATTCACTTGATAACAAAATTAGAAAATATACCATAATTAAACATTATCAAAAACCTTACCAAAACTTTTCCGTATCTATGAATATTATGGTAAGGATGAAATCAGATATTTTGACTAATATGTTAGCTGGAATTTAAATTTAAGGTAGTTTTTTTTTTTTTTAAGCCAAGTCTAATCTTTCAAATTATACATTTATTTTTTATTTATTTTTATCCTTTCTATTATGGTGACATTGGTTAATGAAATCTAGTAAGTTTCAGATATACAGTTTAGCAGTAAGGCATATATATATTTACATTGTGTGTTCATCTCCCATATTTAGATTTTTTTCTGTCACCACATATTTAGCCCCTTTTACCCCATCTACCTCCCCTGTCTCCTCCTCCCTTCTGGTAACCACTAGGCTATAACCACTAGTTCATGTCTATGGGTCTCTGTTTGTCCTGTTCCTTTGTTGCTTTTAGGTTTATATCCCACATATAAGTGATATTATGTGGTTTTCAACTTTTTCTGTCTGGCTCATTTCCCTTAGCATGATTATCTCAAGGACCATCCACGTTGTTGCAAATGGCAATATTTCATCTCTTCTTATGGCTGAGTAATACTCCATTGTACATGTATGTACAACAGCTTCTTTAGCCAGTCATCTAGTGTAGGACACTTTGGTTGCTTCCATGTCCTGGCTGCTGTGAATGATGCTGCTATGAAGATCGGTGTGCAAATATCTTTTTGGATATGAGTTTTCAAGTCTATGGAGTGAATACCCAGTAGAGGGATTGCTGCATCATATGGTAGATCAATTCTTCATTTTTTGAGGAATCTCCATACTGTTTTCCATAGTGGCTGTACTAATTTGCAGTCCTACCAGCAGTGTATGAGGGTTTGTTTTTCTCCACATCCTCTCCAATACTTGTTATTTCTTGTCCTGTTGATAACAGCTATTCTAAGAGGTGTGAGATGGTATCTCATTGTGGTTTTGATTTGCATTTCCCTAATAGCTAGCAAGGTTGAACATCTTTTCATGTTGGCCATCAAATTATACATTTAAAAATAATATATTAATTTCATTTTGATTTAGAGATTTAATAGCATTTTTATCTGTATTGTTTAATTTACTTATCATGTCAACCTTGTGGGATGGGCATATTGTCTCTGATTGACTGGAATAGCAGCCCCCAAAAGTTAATCTGATCACTGGCATGTGAGAGTGAAGTTAGACCTGGGCACCAGGCAGGACTTGACACTCAAATGTGACTATTTGATTGTGACTTTGGGTATATGCTGCGTGAAGTTGTGTGTTTTATTTCAGTACAAATATGAGGTGATGGCTTCTCTGATCTAATGAAAACATTAGAAATAGTTAAATTACTACTTTCCTGTCATGGATAGTTACTTAACACAACATATTACTAAAAGTTACAATTAAAAAAACCAGACATATCATCTTCCTTACTTTAATGAAATGAAGAAAATTTATTTCAATTGAGTTTTCCACATTGAAAACTGTTTGTGGAATCATGTTGATAATAAGTTTGAAGCTAGGCATCATAGACATTTCTTCTGTGCACTGGCATGTGATTCTTTTTCTCCGATGTCGGGAGGGATTGTTCTCTGTTTCTGTGAAGCTAGCTATCTATGGCCATGTGCCCTGCTATTGCTAATGAAACATGAGGAAGAGAGGGGACGTTTAGATGGAAACACTTAAGAGTTAAGTGTTTCCCCAAGCTCTCTGTCTCTCACTTTGCCAGTCACGGATGCACATGCAGAGGGAGGTGCCATTACACCGAAGCAGCCAGCGTCCCCAGCCAACATACGGAGGACAGCTGTCGTGGAGAACATCCAGGGTCGGTGATGGACTCTTTGAACAAGAAACAAATTTTTGTTGTTTTAAGTCACTTGCAATTTAGGTTACCATGGCAATCTAGTCTGTCCTGATTGAAAAAGAATGAAACTGAATGTATTGAGCTAACATAGCTTTTTAATTTCCAAAAGGTTTCCACTGGGCCATGGACTGCTATTATCCCTTTTAAGTATACGATTTGCCTCTCATACCACCCTCAAGAAACAATATTTTTGAGTAACATGTGGCCATAACATCATAGAGTTATTGACTACTGAATTTGTAGAGAGTCTAGAATCATGAAGGGCAAGTTGTTCAAAATGTTTTTCAATTATTTTTCAGTTAGTTTACTTTTTCAGAATTAAAAATATAAAATGTGTCAAAACAATCTATCAGTCACATTTTACCATTAATTACCAACGACATCTCTTTTAAGGTAAAGTATGTATTTTAATGAACCATTTCGAAGCTTATTGACTGTATATAATATGTGTGTATATTATATATGTGCACATATACATGTTATATGTTATATATTATATATGCATATGTACATATGTTTATATATACATACACATGCACCCATATTTATTAGAAGTTATGGTGAATATTTTACAACTAATCTCATAATATGCAAAGTGTTATAAAAGTAAATGACCACTCCAGGAGTTTGCTGTCTTTCAGAGGAAAGGTAACAAGCTAGATTATAAGCTCCATGCTAGCAGTAACCATACATATACATATACATATACATATACATGTACATATACATATACATGTACATATTTTTTTCAGCTTTGTATCACTGAAGTCTAGAGCACAATGCCCATAGGAGAGATGTAAGTGTTTGTAGAATAAATAAACCAATGCCAAGAATTCATGTAGGTGTGTCCCCATAGAAAGTGAAAGTTGCCGTGTGGATGCCTACAGGTGACTCCCACTTTCTAAAGCACTCTGGGAAGTGATATGGCAGATATCACTTCCATATCCATATCCAATATATGGATTGATATATATTTTTGAAGAACTGAAATAACTCTGTGTGGGTGGTAGGAGAAGCAGCATTGTATTTGGCATCAGAGGATCTGGGTTCACCCTTCAGCTAATCAATTCACTACCTTGAGAAAATTAGTTAATTCCTTATGGAGACTCAGTTTTCTCATAAGAAGGGATCTAATAAACTCTAACAGGATCGCAAACTTGATGTCTACCTAGAATTCTTTGGAACTGTATGCGGTTTTTGGGTGTGCATATGTATATATCTCTTTTCCAGGGTTGAGAGTCAATAGCTTGCCTCATTCGCAAAGGAGTGAGTGAGCCAAAATGGTTAACAATAACTGGTACAAGTTTGATATTATCAAGCTTCCAAATCCTAGAGTAGAGGGAGCAGAGGTTAGGAGTGAGGAGGTACTTTTATCTCCATACATCCATGTATCTCACATTGTGTGCTTAGTGGCTAGTCCCAAGGACAAGTTTTAAATGTAGAACAGGAAAGTCAGTATAAATCATCAATGATTTGTAGTGTACATTAGGTTTGCAAAGTCTTTACCCATAGCTTATTGTGGAGACAAGCAGTGTGATTAATCCCTTGAGTTGCTTTAGAAATCCATTCAGAGTTGTGTGATTGAATTAGCTGGGCCAGGAGTTCCCTCTTCCCTCAGTGACAGTGGCTGTTTCTGACACTAGGTTCCCTCCACACCAGGTCCTCCAAGGTTACCAGGTTCTGGGCAGCTCTTGTTTCCCCTCACTGCTAACCGGCTGGCATCTATGCTCACTGCTTGGTGCCTGAGCCCGGGTATCAAAGATGTGCTCATGCCTATTCCACGGAAAGAGAGAGGTGGTTGGAGTTCTACACGGGGAGCACAGCCAGTTCTGCGCCAGCCCATGAGTGTCACAGGAGGCTGCAAGAAAGGTGACCTGAAAATCCCACTGGCTCTGTGACCTCTGACTGCCAACCTGTTCCAAAGCGACATGTGCTGATATTTGCCCAAGCCTATTGCCTGACATCTCTCTCAATTAAAATGTAATCTTAACAACAAAACTGTGAGTTTGATAAACTTCTCCCTTCTCCAGGAAAGGGACTCAGAGCACTTAACCAATTTGTCACAGGTTGTAACCGCAGGGCCAGAAATCAAATGCTAGCTATCCTCCTCAAGTTCGGGAATCTCGGCCCAGAAGCCTAGCTCCTTCCTCATTGTAAAACAGTAGTAATAATGTCCATATAACAAATTGTTGTGGGGATTGAGTGCTTTGTATGTAAAAGGCTTTGTGAAGGGAAGGTCCCCTATCTACATGGTGGTAAACCTGGTGTCTGTCCATGTCATAGTGGAGCTTATTTCCAAAAGCCATCTAGAAACAAAAATGGGAATCTGGAGGAATGTGAACACTTGGGACAAAGATACAGATATTAGAAAGAAGGAAAAGGATGCTTTTGGGGAAGGGAGGAAGAGATTTTCATCCTTTAGCTAGTTAATAGTCTTACCGGGGCTCAGCACTGATAGGAAACAAGAAGAATCAAGTCAATTGCGAACTTGACTTGGTTAAATTTTGTTAAAATCCAAAACAATTTTTTTTTTTTTTACCAATGTTTTGCTTGGATCTTTGGGCAAAGCCAAGGCCACAGGCATTGGAGTGGAAAAGCAAACAATGAACCTCATTTTACCTCAGAAAACACTCACTGTCTCCTTAGATCTGTTTGATTGGAAGGGCTAAAATTGTTTAGAATGTTTGCAGACTCATTGTCCTGCCCCATCCCTCTGTGTTCCCCGGGTTAGACTAGACTTATTTCTAGATATATGTGATTTACAACCAGAGAATTGGCAGAGAGGGCAAGTTGAGGAGGAAAAAAGACAGATCATATAGGCTTGTGGTTGATGAGAGTTTTGGAAAGACTGGTGAATGAGGAGGTGTGAAATAGAGGACCAAGAAAAAAGGGATATGAGACGTGTTGTGTATTATGACTCGGATTCCTTCAATATTTTTCAAGAGATGTAAATAAACAATGGAATCTCTTTAAAGCTGTGCAAGTGTGCGTTTTGAGTACAATGTGGCTTGGAGATGGATCTGTGTAGGTTATTGGTTCCACAGTGTCACAGGTGGATGTCATATGTCAGAGTTCTAAGCAGAGCATTAAAGTTAATGCTACCTTGTATTGTGCCACGACCAAAAGCCTAAGCTCAACCAGTTGTCTCTGAAGCTTTAACATTCATCCTAACACTGTCGTGTACTTTCTGCTCCCAGCTCATAACTCCCCTGCTTTCCTCTCTGGCAACCTTTTCCATTGTGCCTTTTAAAAACATCTTTTCTTCTACCAAATCTCTGCTCTCTGAAACATCTCTACAGAATTCCATCTCTATTCCCCATTTTCCTCATTTTAATAGAAACCTACCTTTCTGGTAGGAACATTGCCTCTCTTTAGGGGCTCTCAGGCTGAGTACAATTGTTCTCTGACTCTGCAGATAACACAGTTGGCATGTGTGTGCATGTGCATGCATGCATGAGACCTGGAATAGGTTAATTGTTAAATAAACCCAAAATATATAATGGCTCAAACATAATAAGAATTTATTTCTTGTTCACATTACAATACTGGGTAGATGAAAAATGCCATGATTGGCATTTCAGTATTTTAAGAAAAAAAGTAATTACACAGGAAGCTTCCTTTTGCTTTTGCCAAATCCTTGACTTGCTGAACACCCTAGCCTTGCCAGCCAAATTCTTGGTCCTGACCCACTAAACATGCCAGCTGTACTAGTTGAGTCCTCAGTCCCAGCCCTGCTAAACACAGCAGCTGTGTTAGCCTCTTTCATAGTCCCTACCCCATAAATCACTCTGGCTGCATGAGCCTTATTAATTACACAGACTGCTGTGACCTTGATGAGTATACTAGCTGGATCCCTGGTTCTAGATATGTCTCCATCAAGCTAACTTTAACCTGCCAGATCCCTAAAAATGGCCCCACTGATCACACCCCTTATGCTACTAGCCATGTTGCAACTTATATTGCAAAGCTTGAACTACTACACTTGGTTGGGACAAGATGTGTCTCTAATGCTAAGAAATGAATTTATATTTTGGGATGTATAAAATATGCAGCATCAAAAACAGACCCATTTACTGTTTGTAACCAATGGATTTGTGCCCTAAAGGGCAGGAATTCTAACAACATTTTCTCTTTGATGTAGAGGTATAATTATGCATACTGCCTTGTTAACTAGATTTTTGATAGGAGAGGATTTCTTTCTAGATTAAGCATTGCTGAGAACTGAATCTTTCATTTATAATTTTACTCAACTGATAATTAGAAATACTTCCCACAAAACTGCTTCTGGCTCTGTAGATTTCTAACCTTACTTTTCCCTCCCTTCCCACGTACTTCTGGGCTAGGATGTGTTCACATCACAATGTGATCTCTGATTCTGCACTTCGGTGTCATGATGCTGGTACAGTGGGTGGTGGGAGTGTTCCTGCTCTGATGATGAGAAATAACTTGTGATACATGAAAGTGATTTTGAATCACATAAATATGTCTGTTTAAATCTCCACAAATATATCGGTGTTCCCTGGATTCCTAAATGCAGTGAACATAACTTTCATAAAAATATATGGCTCCAGAAACACATTGCTAGGGGCCTTGAAGCTTAAGTTTTCTTAGCTTAAATCGCTTACCTGGGCATCGGCAAAGCGGGCTGTAAGGGAGTGGTTAGGAAAGAAGGATATAGCAGGAGAAATGGTGGTAGAAAACCAAGGATGTAGCAAGTTTCAAGGAAGAAATTTCATTGGTAACCATATTCCACAGAGAACCTAAGCAAGATAAGGACTAGAAAGAATCTTGGTAGATACAAAGGTCATTGCTGACCTCATTGTATGAGAGCAAATATTCTATTTGTTTCTTCCCTCCCATCCCCCTAGAATTCCTCCTAACACCTCAGGAATAGGGAAGCTGATGCTATTAGCTGGCAAACATGATTAGATGTCTTAAGATAAAAGAAGCTTCATGAATTCTGAGAATGTGTCCTAAGAGAGATTGGGAAACAATTTTATTACAGAGAAGATCATTGTGTTGTTTGGTTAGAGAGCCCTGATAACAACTATCTACATAAGAGCCTCTCTGGTTAATGTGAGGTGCCAGCATTTTTGTGGATTTTGCCCAACAACAAATTTCCTTGAATATGTTTACTTTTTTTTCTTTATCAGATGTTATATTTTTCATCTGTAGATGTCTCATTTGGGCCTTTAAAAAATCTCCCATTTTCCTCATATTCACGTTTTCCTCCCCCTCTTGAACATAAGAATCATAGTTATACTAATTATTTTAATGTTTTTTTTCCTGTTAATTCTATCATTTCTTTGATACCTGTATCTGCTCTATTGTTTGATATTTTCTTTTGATTGTGGATCATGTATTACTGGTGTTTTTTGATTAGGTGGCAGACTGTGAATTTTATGTTATTGGGTGCTAGATTTGGTCATATTTCTTTCAAGGTGTTAGACTTTGTTCTGGAATGCAATTAAGTTACTTAAAATCAGCTTGACCCTTTTGAGGCTTGCTTTTAAGCTTTATTAGGACAGTTCTAGTATAGCCTTTGGGCTATTTTAGTCCCACTTCAAAGGCGATACCTTTCTGAAGACTCTACCCAGTACTTTGGGTATTAGGACATCTTTCCATCCTAGCTGGTGGGAACCAAAACACTCCCAACCCTGTGTGAGTTAAGGGAATTATTGAGTCTATTGATTTTTTCCTAGCCTGGGACAGTTCCGTCTTATGCATGCAAAGACAGCCACACTGTTAACTGTCAAGACTGGAGAGAACCTCTCTGCAGTCTCTCTGTGCCTCTTTTTTGATATTCTTTCCCACACATACTAGCTGTAGCCTGGAAATTCTTCTAGGCAATAAGTAGAACTCATCTCATCTGTTTTTATTTTCCCAGGGATCAGGTTTCACATGGCTTATTGTCCAATGTCTGAAACCGTTTTTTTCCCTTCACATATTTTGTTTGGTCTTCTTCTAGTTGTTTAGGGAGGAAGGGTGAACTAGTCTCTGTTACTCCATCTTGGCTGGAAATGAAAGTTCCTGACATGTTGATATCTGATTGATGGCTAAGAGTAATGTGTTTCTCCACAAATATTCTTAGAATTTATTGTTTCTTAAACATATAAACAAAGGCTTGTCATGAAAATAAACTTGTTTTCTACTTCTTTCCAGGTCTAAACCTCTCACAGTGGAACATTTTTCTTCTCATTATGTTGAGGTAATTTTTTTTTTTTAAAGGAATGAGTTTTCAGGAAGATGTGCAGAAAAGTAGATTGAAAGAATAAGAAATCAGCTCTGACAGTCCTTGGCTTCTCAAAAGAAATGTCTTTAACCAATAATAAGTTTTTACTACAGAGTAGTTTTTCTTACAACATCTACATTAGTTATGAAATGTTTTGAATAAGTGCAGGCTCCTCTTATACCTCTTAGTTTATCCAGAAATTGCCCTCTTGTATTATTGTAATCTATTAAAAACAAACAATCCAACCAGTCAAATGTGAAATTATTCATTTTATGTGTTCACTGACTATGAAAGTACTGAAATGAACAATAAATTACAAACCAGCTTTTTAATTACTGTAGTTACATCATAACTGTTTTTTGAATAAGTTATTTCACCTTATTGACTCTAGGGTAAAGAGCAATAGATAAATTCTGAGGCAGCAACCCTTAGCCAAGGTGCAAACACGGCAGATACACATATACATACATACATACCTACATACCTACATACATACATAAATACATAATTTTGAAACTGGAATGAAACCACTGAAGAGTGAAGTCTAAGTGATATCCCTATGAAACACTTCTTTTTGTATCAAGCCATTTTAAAAATAAATTTTATAGAATTTAATCTTTCTGCCCTACTTATTTTTGTATAGAAATTTCAGAGTAAAAAATTCACTGATAGCATAGTTTTGAAGAAATTTCAGGTTAGAAAGCGATTATAATTTTCACTAAAGAATCAGTACAAAGGAATGAATGCTATATCGACCCAAAATGAAAAATCATCCTTCATTTATTTGTTGAATATGTAGTCAGGGTTCACTATGTGTCAGGCACAGAGCTGACTCCGGGGAATTGAAACAAACCAAACTTACTTTCTCAAAGAGGAGTGACTATGTTGAATTTTATTGCCTTTTGAGTTACTTGTTTAATACTACACAGTTTATTTCCCCCCCTTGATTTATAGAACAATGTAGGACAGAGTAATTCTTCATTATATGATAAAAATTGACCTTCAAGTTTTTGCTTTCATCTACAACGACTACATAATTCCGGATTTTTTTTTTAAATCTCCCAGAAAAGATGGGTTCTTTTCAATTAGCTATGCTTGTTAAATATTTAGGGCTGCTTTTAGTGTTCAAGTAAAGGCTGTATTACGTAATGATACTTTTTAGATTTTAAAGGTACTAGGTGTCCTTGCCTGTTGTTTGGCATGGTTCTACTGGGCTGTGTTAAGTTTAATTTCTATACTGGCCTTAACGTTTTTGTATCTTTATCTCATCTCTGACTGCCCAGTTTTGACCAACACTCCTTTCCTCTGGCTCTCTGTCTACTTGGCTGTTGCAGTTTGAGTCCTAGCTCAGTTAAACTCTTTTGGCTCTTGAACCTTCGCATCACTTCCAAATCAATGATTTGCTCATGCCTGATGCAGGATTTTCTTGGGATGGCTGTCCTGGTAGTGGTGACTGATCCTTTTATTCTACTCTGTGCTTGTTTTTGGCACAAGCCTGAGAAAATGTAGCTGTGCACCTCTGTGGGAGTCTGCAGCCGGGACCAGGTTAATTCCTCTAGATACTTTCTTCCAGAGAGGTTTACTGCTTACCATACTTTTGTATTGCTCATGCTTTTATTCTGTTTTACTGCTTATGAACGCCTTTGGGCTACATGTACATTGGATTTATCCAAGGTCTCACAACTTGGCTCTGAAGAGTGAAGGATGAAATTTCAACTCATAATCAATGATCTCAGAGTTTATTTTGGTCATTGTAGCTCCACCAATTTCAAACTACCAGGTTCCATTTAAAGTTCTTTCTTACTTTGAACACATTCCTTTAACATCACATCTATTTAAGTATTTGATTAATTAAAATGGTGAAACAATGTACTAGTTTAGATATCTTATCCATTTTCTTAGAACCCTAACCAATAAAATAAATTTAAAGGACTGAATCATCAAAGACCTCATTAGGATAAGTTAGCAATGAATAGTAATTATTAATAGCTAAACTATTACGAGGTGAAAAATAAATTATAGGATTAGAATATTAGAAGTCTTTTATATACTTATTGGACATCTATTCTATGACCAGCACTGTTAAGGTGCTGGGGATATAACAATGAATGAGACATAGACTTTGCCCTTTGGAAACTCAGTTTAAATGGACAAGTAGAGCCTCAACAGACAATTTCAAGAAGATAAAACAAAGTACAGTGATAGCAGTAGCTGTGCTCAGTTTGCTATGAGAAAGGGCAGGAGGAGCATTCACTCCAGGCTGGGCTTAGAGGGGAGGCGAGCCAAAAAGGTTTCCAGAAAGGGTAATAATTGAATTGAGTCCTAAAGAGTAGAGTTATTTGGGTAAAGAAGGTGAGGAAGGGAATTATAGGAAGAGGCACAGACAACTTGCGCTAAGTAAGAAAGAGGATCTCTTACATTCTAGAGTAAAATGACTTTGTTATTATCTTATATTTTATCTTAAAAATGTGTTTGAAATTTTTGTAACACTCTATAGTATGTCTATGTTAGTGTCAAACATGTTCCAAATGATTTATGTTTTAGTACAATTAACATTCTAGGAAAATGCTCATGTTTATTTCGTGATTTTTTTTAATGGCCATCGCATATCATTTTGGTACTCCTGTGAAAATTAGAAGCTGAGTTTGAGAAGCGTTGAAAACACTTAAGAATTTCATCATGGATTTAGACTGACCTAGTTTGAATCCTGAATCCACCTATTCCTAAGTGAGCATGTTACTTAATTTCTCTTAAATTTTAGTTCCTTTTAGTATAAAATGGGGATTCTGGGAGATGGAAATGAGAGCCTGTATATCAAGTGCTTTCTAGAGAATCTATTACAATATACCACACAATTCATGAATGGAAATTATCTGTATTTCTTGAAGTTGGAGAACATAGCTGTCTTGTTCCTCTTTGCATGTTCAACACAATATTTTGCACCTAGGAATTACACAATAAATAATTATTAAATTAATAAAGCAAGAACTCATTATTTAGTGATGTCAGAATAGCTCATCTTAATGCCTATGTAGAGAGAAGTTGAGAACAGTGCCTGGAATGCACTAGGTCTTAATAAATATGTCCTAATTAACTGATTTGATGAATGACTTTACTTGGTGTCTGTTCTCAGAAAGTGAGGACTGAATAGAATGTGATATACATAAATCCAAGAATAATTCTACATGAGCGGCATACCTGTGTTCTGCTTTCTACTGTGAAAAGTGCCTAAAAAAATAGTGATGCAGAAAATCTTGCAAAACAAATATATAGACTAATAATAAGTGAAGATCCTCATAACCACCACTTGTATCAGGAATGGAACTTTGCCAGCCTCCTCAGAAGGCCCTGTGTGTGCCATATCTCAAATTTCCCTCCTCCAAAGTAACCATGGACTTTTATTGTAATCATTTCCATATAGCCCTTTATACTTCTATCAGCTAAGATGCATCCATAGATATAATAGTCTTGCCAAATAAAAGAAAAATTGATGTATTTCTTGAGTCCCTTTCAATCTGTAAATTTCTCTTTCATTCCTATCTTTCTCTTACAAATTATCTTTTGAAGAATGTGTCCGTTTTGTTTGACCTCAAGAATTTCCCACCATCTGCAGTTTACTTATTGAATGCTCATGGTGCACTTCAACTTGTTTCTTTGTTCCTTGTATTTCCTGCAAATTGGCAGCTGGATCAGAGAAATGATCATACTGAGGTTCTAACCCTTGGGCAAGACTACAGGTGGTGCTGTTTTCTTTCATCAGAAGGTACAATCATGTGATTATGATCAAGTTTTGATTTTCTTTGACATTAGCAGCTGTTGATGCTCAGTGCCTTAATTTACTAATTTAATGGAGATATTCCAATTCTCTAATTTCTTTTTCACCTTGTAATTGGAACACTTTTATAAAGAAATATCTTCTTTTTTTCATTTATTTGGTTGCCTATTGTTTCAATTTGTATAAGAAAGGCAAGATAAATAGTTTGATCCCTTATCAGGTTGAGCCCCCTTCTCCTACTTTTTAAAAATTTTTAAAATTTATTTTAATTAGTTTCAAATATACAGTACATTGGTTAGACATCTATATAGCTCGTGAAACAATTCTCCTACCCAATTGCTCCCTGCCTCCCCGACCCTCCACCTAGCCAACATATTCATTCTAATTGCATTCCCTATGTCATGCTCCCCATCCCCATGTCCATCTGTTAACTACTAATTTGTACTTCTTTAACCCTTCACCCCATTCTCCCAGCCCCCAAACTCCCCTCCTCTCTGTGTATCACCAAATTGTCCACTATATTTGTGATTCTGTTTTTGATTAGTTTGTTCTTTTTATTCCTTAGATTCCACATGTAAGTGAAATCATATAGTGTTTATCTTTCTCTGTCTGACTTAAATACCTTCTAGGTCCATTAAAACAATATGTTTTTCTATCTTCTTCCTTTTAGTTTGTGTCTTTTAATCTGAAGTGAGTCTCCTAAAGGCAACATGTAAGGATCTTGTTTTCCTTTCTTTTCCTTTCATCTACTCTTTTAGTTGGATCCCACGGGCACTTCTGTATAGAGCGAGTCTCCCCTCAGCCCTCATTCCAACAGTGTCTGTAAGTCCCTTGTGCCCCCTGTACATAGCCAGATCGGCACTGGTGCTCAGAGTGAGCGGATCTGTCATGGCGAAAATCTGATTGGGGTCACGGCCCCTTTAAGAGGTGTCTGCTACTGCTGCTGCCTTAGCCGCCGTCTCACTCAGCCTCTTGGGACCAGCTGGCCCCACATCCTCCCCCTGTCCTACCTTCTGCCGTAGCAGGGTGATTTCTTGGATTTCTCCCTAGTCGTATGGCTTGTTCATCAAGATCCTAGGCGATTTTTCCTAGCTGCTGTTCCTTGTTTCCAACACAACTTTGATTTGGTCGCCAGAAGAATGAACAGAGCCTCTATCATCTATGCCATTTTGGTTGCCCCTCAGTTGTATCCCCTTCCCCTCTTTTAACCATTATTTAAGATAATAAATTGGTTCTCTATCATCTTCTGAATTTAAAAAATATTATAAAGGACACATGGATTTAAACAGATTTGATGTGTGTTTTAATCCATTGCAATTCTTTTTTTTTTTTTTTAATTGAAGCTGAAATTTCTCCATTTTTTGACCAGTGGTATCCTGTTCAAATTGGCTCTTGAGTTCTGTTGATAGCTTCCTTGATGTCTGGTATGCCAAGATATCACAGGTTCTTTTAAAAATTTCCCATCCCGGCCTTGAAATCAACACCCTCTCCAACAAATTCTGGCTTCTTTTAATGGAAATTAATTGCATTAATGGAAATGCTACTGTGTTGATCAGTTTCTAGGCTTCTTAAGCAAACAGGACATACATGGATAATATATGTATGTTTGTGTGTTTATACATGGATATATTTCAGGTTTACTACTTGTTTTATGTGCACAAGCATTTTTAGGCAGAATGGAAAAGGGAATCACTTGATTAAATAATGACTCCTGAAGATTTTCAATATTTGATGTAACGACACACTTGAAACTTCAAAATAAGCAGAAAATGTTGAAAGACTACAGGGATATTTACAGTAGGCTATATTTCAGTTTTGCAGTTCAAATTAACCTATCTTTTTATAAAAGGATTACATGGTATAGCACTCAGTAAATACTACTTCTGAAAGATCTCCGCATGACTGTTCGTCATTTTATTCCCAGAACCTAGGATACTGGGCTGGGTAACATAGTAGGTGCTTAACTAACATTTATGAAATGACTAACTATTGTTGTAGGTAATGCAGTTGACTCTTGAAAAACATGGGCATTAGGGGCACTGCCTGCTCCCACCTCCCAAATGGGGATTCAATCAGCCTTTAATAGAAAATTGTATTTTCAGTGTTCAGTGGGGGAGTCCGAGGCTGGGAATCTGCAGCTGGGAAACTGCAGTTGGAAATGCGAAAATATGTTTTCTGTCTGCAGTGGTTGAATCTGCAGAAGCGAAATCATGGATAGAAAGGGCGGACTATATTTACTTAAAAAAAAAAAAAGGAATTTCTCTAAGTGGACCCACGCAGTTCAAATCTTATATTATTCAAGGGTCAATTGTGTACCAATTCATAAATTGTTTGGATTACTCTGTTTCCTCAAACTATTATTTATAGGAATTAACACTAATTTTACATACTTTATTGAGTCTGACCTACAATATCAAGTCAATTAAGAGCTTTAAAAGTTAATAGGGAAGCCTTAACGTAAGAAACAATATTAATATTATCAGTGTCTGCAAATTTCCTAAGGGCAGTCTATCTGTGATTTGACCCTGTGTTTTTCATTACATTTTAATGGCTAATTTTGTAAAACATAATAGAAATACATTTTAAGGCTAGCACTAATTAAACATTAAAGGACATAATGTTGATGAGTAAATACTGTAAATTGCGATGAAGTTAGACCTGGAAGTGGAGATAATGTTAACATCTAAAATTTCTCATTAAATGATTTTTTAATTAACTCCTAACATGATAGTCATTCTGCAAAATTATGTAAAATTAGATGATCAGTTACGAGGAATTTTTCAGAAATATTTTATTCTGCTTTTTCAGATTATTTTTTTAGATTCGTGACTGAATTATTGTATTTAAACATGAGCTAAATTTAACTATCTTCCATATCCCCTATCGCTCTAAGGATATGCATTTCTTTGTTTTTACTTGGTGATTTTAGATATTCTGGTACTTTACTGTTGAAAAGCCATAAAATCGTACAAAATGACACACGT
Source organism: Eidolon dupreanum (assembly GCA_028627145.1). Classification (NCBI taxonomy): domain Eukaryota; kingdom Metazoa; phylum Chordata; class Mammalia; order Chiroptera; family Pteropodidae; genus Eidolon; species Eidolon dupreanum. The sequence continues at coordinate 49,325,226 of CM053502.1, forward strand.
TCAGATTTGATAAAGCAGAAAAAAGGGAGGAAGAGGGGAAGAACGGTAACCTCGTTGTGTTACAGATTGAAGGGGAAAAGGTAACTTGACTCTTCCCATTTATTTTTTCATTTAAATACTGCCTCAAGTGAGGTTGCATTGATAATGGACCAGAGAGCTGTTGTCTTGCTCCTTAACCAGGAGTGCAGATATTTTTCTGCAGTTTTGGAACCCAGAATTTAATTGCTTGCACCATAGTCCTGTGTTTTCTTGGGAGCCTTTTAAGTATCTTAAATTACCTTTGAACTCTAAGGTCACATCAACAACTGAAACACCAAAATGTTTATTGGCACCTTACACAGATGTACTATAGGCTACACCTGGCCAACGATGTGTTTTATCTGAGGTGTACAATGTTAGAAAAGATTGAATTATTTGCAAACATTAAAAATTGTGTGTGTGTGTTTTTTTAAATCTCAAGGGTATATTTCTGGTACTTCTTGAAACATCAAGTTATTTAACACTGATGAACCTATATTTTCACATCATAGCTATTGACTGGAGTTGTTCCATGTTCTGCCTCTTTATAGGTCTCCTTGATATTGAGATTGAGCGTTAATCACCATTTCTTAAAGGGAAGTGAAATATTTCTTGTATCCTTGTCTCTAGCATCAGTGGCAGAGTGAAAGACAGCAAGAGGGGTGTGCAAGTCAAGAAGGATGGGCGAGACCAAGAGGGAATATTTTGTGTTGCGTACGCATAAGAGAAAAATATCCCATGCATTTAATATTCAAAATATTTCTGTTTTAGGAGAATACAACTTAAGAAGGACATTAGGAGACAAGCCATCTTAGGACCCATAACTGATAATAAGGTAAAGATGATTGATAAAAAAGAATAACCTAATAACCTGATTAAGGAGCTGATTTTTCAGCTGGGCTTATTTTGGAATGTGAATAAAATATGTTTAGATGCTAGAAAATGCAATTATGTGTTAATTGAAAAAACTGACCATGCATCAGAACTTTTTGCAGATGGTGAATTTGTAATATCTACTGAGTTTAGCAGAAATTGTGTCCTAAGCCTAGGCAAGTGCTTACAGATATGAGCCTATCCAGAAATACTGTTTCAGCATGTTGATGGTATATGTAGGAGGATTTGGAGAGTTTTAAGATTCTACTGATGAGTATACAGACATAAATAATACCACCCAGTTAACTATATCTTGGTATTGATGAAAATTTAGATGTGACTGAAGAACTTTTAAATATGATATCTATATGACAAGTATAACATCAGAAAATGATTAATTTTTGTAAGTTGAGAATAACCTTCAGAAGTTTAACTATGGACTGGTCATAGTTAAGTGATGGAACTTCTTTAATGGTCAACTTTAATTTATGTTTATAAAATTTAATTCCAAGGTGGCAACATTTTACAAGGATGTGAGACTTAAATCCATTTATTACAGCATCATTAGGAGTTGCTTTGTGTTAAAAAGTTGAATATAGTGCATGCTATTGACTCTATGGCACGAACCAGGGACAGTTCAGTCAGAGTGACTTAGATCCTTAATCGATGGACTGTGCCTCATGGGTAATGCTATATAATTGTGACATTGTGCTAAAATAATTTGTTTGTACTTTTGAAAGAAATTATTGTTTACATTATCTGAGGAAAAATTATGCCTTGATTCACCAATAAGTGGAATAAAGACCTGGAATTTTTGGTTGTTATTATAACTTTTAAAATCTGAATATTTTTCTTTAAGCATTTATATGTAGTTATAATAGTGAGAGATGATCTGATTATTCTTTGTGTTACTATATTTTTGAAAACTGATTTGACAAGGTTGAATATCAAAACACTGCTTTATTAGTCCCCAAATTTAGGGTTTTCTGAAGACTGTGATGAAAAACAAGGCTTAGGTCTGGGGACGAACTGAGGCTTACTGCTTTCTGCCCCCAAAGAGAGCCCTACCGGCTGCTTGCTTGAAGGTTTCACAGTAGACTCTTGTCTACTCAGCAGCCTGGGAGACAAGCAGTGTGTTTTACATCTCAGCAGCAAGAGATACAGAGAAAACCTTTGAGAGACAAGATCCAAACCTGAACTGCCCTTTCAAATCAATTGTTTTTATTATATACTTAATATATAGGAAATAATGGTAAAAGCAAACACCCATCGACTTACCATCAAGCTTAATAAACAGAACCTCTGTACTCTTTTCTCATCCTCTCCTCCTCTCTCAGCACCCAACCATGATCACTATTTTGATTTTGTATTTTCATTCTTTTGTCTATAGTTCTAGCAGATATTCATGTATCCCTAAACAGAATATTGTTTACTTTTCAAACTTTTAATTTATATGTTGATGCATATAGTTCATTTATTTTTATATTGCCTTACATGCCCTTGTATAAACATGCCACACTTTATTCATTTCCATGTTAATGGACATTATGGTTATTTCCATTTTTTTTTCTGCTAAAATAAAGAAAACTCTATTATTTCAATGGAACGCCAGCCGTATGTAAGGTACTGCTCTTGATTCTGGAGACACATCAGTGAAAAAGAGAGACAAATATCCCTACTCCTATTGAAGTTACATTCTGGTTGGAAGAGAGAGACAAAAAATAAGTAATTATATGATTTGTTAAAATGTGTGTAGAAACAAGACGTTGAAGGTGATTGGATTAGGGATGGAATTACGATTTTAAACAGGATGATCAGAAAAGTCCTGACTGAGAATGTGAACAGTTGAAAACCAACTCGAAGATGAGAAAAAGAACCATGTAATGATTTGGGGAAAGAACGTTCTAGGCAGAGGAAACATTGGTCTCAAGGGGTTGCTTTCCTTACATTTAAGAAGTATTTCCTGGTACACATGTGCAGGAGTTTTTAGAAGGTATGTTACTGGCATGGAATTTCTGTATCATGGGCTATGCAGTTATGTACATTCTTAATTTTACCTGGTGTATTATTAGTCTGTGTGGGTTAACTGATGAAACACACAACCATCTCTCTCTTTAGTTTCCTTTCCTTCTCATTTCATCTCCTCACATAATTTTGGAAGCTGTACACTATTTCTATTCATTTAGTGCTTACCCTAAACATTTTAACACACATGTTTAACAAGGCTAAAGTTCATCGATCAAATTACTCTTTGTGAATAATATACCTTAAGCACATTAACTCAATTATGCCTATCCTATTTTATATGCTATTTGTGTGCAGTATTTTAGTTCTAGCTTTTTAAAAAAGTCACAAGTTAGACACTATTGCTATTGTTTTAGACATTTATACTGTGTTTTTCTTTTACATTCAATGCTTATTTAGCTTCCTCACATATTTTCCAATTTCTATATTCCTTACTTCTTCTTACATCTCAAACTTCAATCTAGAATCATCTTTCTCTTTACAACACATTTTGTAGAATTTCCTTGAGGTGGTGGTATTGATCACAAACCTTCTCAGTGTTTGTCTCATTTTGGGGAAAAAATTATGGGTTGGCTTGATCAGTTGAGTTGTGTTTGTATGATACGGTCAATGCACAAGTTGCTTTTCTTGGATTAACCAGCCTAGATTGCAACTGTGAGGTATTATATGAAATGTTTGTTTTAAATGAAGCCACAGTGGAATTTTCTGGAAAATTTGTGCATGGGAGCAAGTTAGTTAATATAGAAGGCCATCTAGTCCCATATGCCTCTCTTTATGGGAGATAGAAACCCAAAAGCATATCTGTCCAAGCATAAGCTTTGTGAACTGCAACCAGAATGGTTGGGGGGAAGCATGATGGTTTTTATTCCTGTATACTGAATTCCAAAATATTTCATAGATACTTGATATATTCTGCTGCTTTGGAGATGAAAGGAAGATTAAAAAAACCTTATCTTTAAAAGTAATTTAAAATTTTTCTATTTTCTTCTTGACTGAAAACCAAAGCACTGTCATTTTAAACTTCATTGTTTTTGTTGTTGGTATTACCACTCTAATTAAGAAAGAAGGGTGAAGCAGGGTAATGTAAAAGAACTGAATTTTATGAGTAAATGATGAATTCTGACAAAATCTTCCTTTTTCTTGGATGATTACATCCTTTAGCAATCTCAAAATAAACCCATTTTTCATTTTTAATGGTTTTATAATTTCTCTACAGTAATCATTCAAGTTCAGGGTCATTTTTATGTTTTACTTCTTTACAGTTAATGCTTGATGAGGCTGGCAGACATTCAAAACAGGAGACACTAATGATTTTCTGTTCTATTCATGCTTCTGTGTATACATATGCAGATGTGGTCAGTAGATAATGCTTGAAAACTAATAAAATGTTAATTTAGAGAATAAGGTTAGACATCACTATTTTTGGGAAAGAGGAAATAAAGGCAGTGTATCTTCAAGTTCTCTCATGAATCAGGGTTTCTAAGACATTTATTTTCTTTGTCAGCACATTAGCTAGTTATTTTAACTATCTTGGGACCAACTGTGCTCAACTTTCATAAATATTCTGGAAATAATGATGTCAGCACCAGGAATTTCTGGCAAAAGAGATGTATGTTCCAACACAGATTAAAACTGATTTGTTTTATCCTTTTTTTACGATTTAACTTATTTGTTAACTTATCCAACTGCTTTTGATATAGCAGATTCCAAATAATTGGTGCATCAATTCTTGATTCTTTTTGAGTGCCAAAGGGAGGAGAGAAGAGTATAGATAATATAATAAAAATTCATATATTTTGGACCTTGGAATTTTTAAGTAACTTTTTTTCACTTCCTTCTTGAATCCTGGCTCTTTTAATCACAAACTATGTGGCTGACCTTGGACAAGTTACCTAAACTCTTAAAACCTCAGTTTCTCATGTGGGAAATGGATAAAATTAATAACAGTACCTAATTGATAGTAATGCTGTCAGGGTTAAATAAGATAATCACATAAAACATAAGGATATTTTCTAGAAAATAGTGAATACTTAGTAAATGAACACAATTTTTGTTGTTATTAATACTAGGATAGTAGCTGTAGTGGCTTAAAGTTGAAGACATTGGAATATAAGAATTGAAAGTATTAAAAGGACAGTGTGATGAGTGGGCTGTCCAAGTGGATATTGAAGTCACTCAGGATGATGGCAGAAAGAAAGTAGAAAGTCTGAGTTGTTTGCCAATGTGTTTGGTTAATCAGAGAAGTGTGGATGGAAGCTGGTAATTAATAGTGATGAGGAATAAGAGAGGCATGATCCGTAACAGAGCAGAGAGTTTTACCTGAAGAAGGAAGAGAAAGATCTGGACAGCAGCATTGGGGAATAAGGAAAAGGCCGATCCCAATACCTAAGCTTGGTATATGTGGGAGAATAAACATTGGCTCCTGAGTGGGCTGTGGGGAAGGCTGTGTAACTAAGTTTCAGTTTAGGCAAGGAGTTGGAAGAAATTGAGGATTTTATAAAGATATATTTACTCTGAGAGGAGGTCCTTTGAGACACAATAAATAAATTTTCAAGAGAGAGAAGCATTATAATTGGTTTAGAGGAAAGAAGCCCAAAGCAAAATGGGAATGAAACTGTGGGAGAGGAGAGCTGATTACTGGGAATTGTATTTTGGATGACGATCAAGAGTAACATGGGTGTGAGGCACAAGGCTTTCAGAAAGAATTAAAACTGTGTTTTGGTTCCTGTGATTTGGAGAAATCACCACTGAAGAAATTATGGAATGAGGGAGTGAGGCTAAGGCTATCTTGAACTGGTGGGTATAGTGGCTGCGGTCCCCTGGGGCAGGCTACCAGAGCTTGTGAGAGGATGGTGGGAAATTTTAAAGTTATGTTCTTGCCTCTTTCTCATATCTTTGGGACAGTCAATGCCTATCCATTTACCACAGAAATTGGCAGCAACTGCCCAGGGATAATAACAAAGTAGTACAAAAGCTCTGCTGGGGTGAGATGTGGCTGAAAATAGCCACCAAGAGACCATCTGCCCTTGGACCCTCATTCCTCCATCTTTTCTTCCAACATAGGCCTAGGGATATTGAGGTTACAGTACAGGAACACTGCTTCCTTCCAGCAATGCTTCCTCCTAAGTATTTTAGGGAACATCAGTAGTGGTTTTGTAGTGACTAGGGCTCTCTACCATCCCTCCTCTTATCACCTGTCCTTACATTTAACTTACTAGAACTGACAAACTACAGCCTGGCCTTTAGCCTTCCTATTACACAATAGCTAATGCTCTCCTATTCACAAGCACACAATACAGAACAAAATACCACTAGACCTTTGATGAGCAGAATTACTATAAATGAAAGACAATAAACTGAGCAACATATACCATTCTGAGCAGCAGTATTGGGACAGAATGTATCAAGAATTTAAAATATGCATGATAAATATACTTATTAGTAATATGAAGCAAGAATAGGAAATTATAAATAAGAACCAAGGAAAAATATCTAGAATGAAGGATGTGTTATTGAAATAAAGTATATACATTAGGATCTCAGCAAGGATGTAGCAGATGAATGAATTAGTGAACAAGATCAGATTGAGAAATTTACCCAGAGGATACAAGATAGAATAAAGAGGAAAAAATAAAATAAAGGCTAAGAGATATGACAGGAGAAGTACAAACATCCAGTTGATAGGATTCATGGGAGAAAAGAAAAAGAGGATAAAAACTTAAAACAAATAATAAGAACTAATTTCTCATTATTAAAGATCCCACTTAGGGCTCATATAAGGCCAAAAGGAGAGAGAAGGAAATATCAATACCCAGAAATTTAACAGCAAAATTTAGGAATATTAAAGACAAAGAGACAATTCTAAAAGGTTCCAGAAAGAGATTCACCACCAAGGAAAATGAAGGAGATTGACATTACATTTATCAACATTAACATTAGATATAAGAAAGCAATGAAGTAATATTTTTAAGGTATTGAAAAAAAATAACTAAACTAGAATTTTTTTTTTAATCCAGCTAAATGTCATTCAATTGTCAGAATATAATAAAATATACTCAGCCTGCAAGGCCTTTTCATACAAACCACTACCAAAAAATCTTGGAGAGAGTCCTCAATCAGAAGAGATTTGAGAGTTAAAACTAATAAGATGTAAGTTTATTGTAAAAAATTAAATCTAGTATCAAAGAAATCAAAAAAGGAAAGTACAAATACAACGAACCAGAACAAAGTATCTAAATACTATGGGCTGTATATAGGCAATTTAAGGGACATAAGAACATGCTAAAAGAACTTTGTTGACAGGAAAAGACATTTATGTTGATAACTTTAAGAAATCAATAAGGATAAATAAATTTTTCATTAAGAACAACTACCATAGGAACAAAAATAGGATGTTTTCCCTTTAAACCAACAGAAGAAAAGTAGTTCTACCCAAATGGAAATCATGGAGGAGAGAAAAAAGAGGGAAAAAACAACTGGAAAATAAAAAATAAGATGGCTGAGATATATCTGAATATAAAATAAATACAAAAATTTAAACTCATCTTTTAAAAAATCTAGAATTTCAGATTGGATTAATTATGATCCAAGAATATATGATCTTCATCAGGCATACTTAAAAGACACAGAAAGACAGAAGGATGAAATCATAGGTAAGAGTAAAGCTGGGGTAAGTAGCTTAATAACTGACGAAATTTAAGGCAACAAACCACCATAATCCTAATGGATACTTTATACACAGGCATAAGGGAAATTAGAGCAAGAACACATAACTACTATGAACACATGTACTAAAAATGCCACATCAGAATGTTTAGAGCAATAAGTGGCAGAATTTAGACAAAAAATAGATAAATCAACAGTTAGAGGTTTTAACATACTCCTTTTAAAAACTAATAGATTAAGCAGCCCCCCCAAAGAAAATCTGTATATTAGAAAACACAATTAATAAGGTTATTCTATATACTCTGATAACAAAAAATCTGCATCTTAAGATTTGTGGGACATAGTTGAAGAAATACTAACTTTGAGGGCAATTTATAGTTTAAATAGAGCCAGTAAAAATTAGTTAAAAATAGACAATATTAGCATTCAATTCAAGAAATTGGAAAATAAAAAGAGGCAGACCCAGAGAAATAAACCAGAAGGAAATAATAAAGTTACAAGTAGAAATAGAGTATGTATGTAAGTTAATAAAGTTTTCTAAAATAAAAAGCTGATTTTTGAAAAGGTTAACGATATAATCATACTTCACATATGACTGATCAAGAATAAAAAATTAAAATAAGCACAAAATAAAAAGGCCCTTACAAAATTCTCATCTCTTTTTTTTCATGAGCCCAGTGGAGGCAAAAGATTGCTTGAGATCCACAGAATGGGTTATCTTTCTCACCTAATTATTTAAGATTCTCCTCTGCTAAGGGGACACAGATATTCACATGCTATGCGCCCATTTGGAGAGATTTGTCTACATACTCTCCTCATCCCACTTCTATTTCATTGATTTCTCAGTTGTATTTCTTCCAAGATAGAACTGTAAAGGTATATTGCTTGCTTTGCCAACTAAAAGCAAATGGCTTCTTTTTTTTTTAAAAAACTGAGATATAATTAACATATAACATTATGTTAGTTTCAGGTGTATAATATGATTCAATGTTTGTGTATACTGTGAAATGATCACCATAAGACTCATTAACATCTATCACCACATATAGTTGCAGTTTTTTTCTTGTGATGAGAACTTTTAAGATGTACTTTCAGCAATTTTTAAATAAATGATTCAGGGTTATTAACTTTAGTCATCATACTTTACAGGATATCCCTATGATTTATATATTTTATAACTTATTTTGTACCTTTTGACCACCTTCGTCTGTCTCAACAATTCCTCCCAAAACAAAACAAAACAAAACAAAACAAAACAAAACAAATTGCTTTTCGATGGTATTTACAAATTGGCATAGAGAGAAAAAAAAGGACTGATCAATAGCTGCATACCAGAAGATGTGTTGATTTGCTTCAGTAAAGAAACAATATCTGGAACAGCAGTTGGATTTGGAACCACTCTTTGATCAAGTTTCTGAAAACCCACTGTCATTTTCCAATATATATCTTTCCTTTCTAGAATGGGGATATGAAGGAAATCACTGCCTTTTCAGTTTTCAAGTCCTTTAAGATGCAATTAATCTGTAATTCCTCTGGAAATATAAAGATTATATCAAAGATTAATATAGTACTTGCTAGATTTTTTTTTGTCCTCAAAGTTACTTAAGTAATTCTGATGGACAATGCCTTAGAGGCTGAAACTCAAATTTTTTTGATAGTCATTCTCTGATCATTTAACATTTGTGTGTTGAATGCCGTCCATGTGATCAGTGTAATGACTTCTGCTTTGACCTGAAACCGGCAATAGGAAAGTCAGCAGGTTCTCATTGCCTTCTTGTGGTGGTGACCTCATGACTGTTTCACACTGGTCCTGACAAAGGCAGGGAACCTAAGAAATTTTCATTAACCAGATCCTCAGCCTTCTGATATCATTCAATTTGGTGAGTTATGGCAAGTCCCAAACAAATACACACTAAATTAAATGCACACTGAAATCCCAAGCCAAAATTTTTGTGAGCTGACATAGCTGTGTAGTGTAGTTTATATCCAGAAAAGTCTCTGAGACTTGAATATGAGTATAGGCAAGAATGTTGAGCACCAGGTTTGAAAAACTTTTTCCTACTTCAGGCCAGTCCAGGCCAGTCCAGTATGGCTTCCTTAAACATCTATGTTTGCCTTTTTCTTTCCTACTCTTCAGATATCATATAAAGAGGATAAATTCTGTTCAAAGACAAAAATTCCAAATTACTTGAAGCTATCGTATTTTTCATTTTACTGTTTTCCTTTTGATTATTCAGGACAAACTCTTCCTTTGCCTTTCTTTTGAGTTAGTATATAATGCTATCTTAAGTGAGATTTTGGCTGCTCTGAACTATGAACTCCTCTTGCATTCTGGATATACATCCTCAGATCATCTCAGATGGTGTCCCACTGGTCCCAGCATCTTCTCCATGACCCACTCCTATGCATTCCATCTGACTTTTCATACCTTTTAGGGGAGTTCGACAGCTTTATCCAGGTCACTTTTAGGTTGTACATGGGTCTCCTTTCAATAGAAAAGTATTCATTCAAACAACTTGTCTGTAGTTGAGAAGATGGCATCCTTTGTCCAGTCACACTTGTTAATTGGATTGTTTCTCAATTTCTTGAATGACAGAATAGAAACCAACCCTATTTGTTTCTTATTTTAGCTTCCTTAACATTACAGGGCTGCTACAATTCTTAAGAAGAGAAAGGAACTTATAGCACATTGATTTATGGGAACACAAAGACTTCTGTTACTCATGTCAGAGCTGTTTGTTTTAAATGTAACTTTTATGTTAGGGTTTTCGGCTTTTAATATTCATAGTTTCAAGTTCATGACATTATTTTTAAATAAATGAGACAAAATCAGATAAGCACTCTAACAAGCGATTAGTATTTATTACAAGTTGTAAAAACTGTTACTGACTTGATATAAGTTAATTTAGAGACCTTCAGAAATGAGTTTGGATTTTAGTGCTTGAAAATGTCAAATGTATGATGTAAAAATCTGTTACTATTATCTCATTCTTCAGGTGATAGTGGCTTTGGTAGTTACAATATGAATTATAAAGCTTATATTAAGGCTAATTAATTTTTAAACATTTTAGAGGAGCAATTTCCGAGAAGCAACAAATTGGAGTTGATAAATGTAGAAGATTTAAACCAAGTAGATCAACCTAGAATTTTAGTGACAGGCCAAAAATACAAACCACTTAACTTCGTATGACATTCTATACCTGAGTTATTCAGTGGCGTAAGATGCTGGACAAAATGCATTCTCTTCCAAAAGGTGATTACAGATTGGGGGAGTGCCTTCTTATGAGGTAAATATGATAACTTACAAATATGGGTCTTAACATGTTTTTAAATATGCTGACAGGGCACCAGGTTGGAAAGCTGAGTTACAGTTACACAAAGCTGGGTCCCTACCTCACCCAACATGATTCCTGGAATTGCTTATGAGCAATTAGGCCCTTGTGGCTAGAAACAGAATTAGTTAGGGTTTAGTCAGTTTCATCATGGAAATCAAACCACAATTAATATTATGAGAATAAGGAATTTATTTTAGGAATTAGATCTTACATATATATGGAAAAGATAAAGAAGTGAAAGTCTGCAAAGGGAGTTAGAAAAGAGGACCATAAAACAAGTCACTAACTGGTTCTTCTGAAGAATTGGAGTGGGTGGAGAAGTCACAGCTTGCAAAACTAAGAGGCCAGGTATATCCAGCTGTTGAAGTGGGGCCTCAAAGTGGAAGCTTATAGAGAGAGCTGTTGGAAACAGTTGCCTCCATAGGTTTACAGCTGAGATTCTGATGTTAGGCCTGGAGCAGCTGTTGGTCAGCAGGGGCAGTAGTTTGGAAGACAAACTGGATGAGGAGAGGATGAGAGAGGTTTACATACTGTGCATCTCCACATATGTCTGTCTCTGTGTCTGACTGTGATGAACCTCTAAGAGTAGCGACTCCTGCTTCTCTCTGCCTTCAAATTCTTGCACAAGTTCCCTTTCCATACTATGCTGGAAAGAGGATTCTGGGAGTTGTAATTTGCACTTAAACCAAACTGACAGTAGCATAATCCAGCACAGTCCACCTCTTAACTTGGCATTTATACAAACCTCTTGTGACCCTGTTTAACATTAAAAAAAATTCAATAGCAAAATCATTCTTCTAGTAAACATAATGTGGTCATTCTTTATATAACCAGTGGAATATACACCAAGTCCCACTTTATTTATCTTTAGATGATATTCACTCCTCTTCTCTCTGAGTCACACTTCCCCTTTGATAGCCTGTATCTTAAATACTGAAATATAAAATGAATCACTACTAACACATTGTATGTTCAGTAGCAGGGACATAGAAAAGAGAAAAATAGAAACAAATAATTTATGGCATTTTAGCTTGTCATACTTCTTTGTCTGTTGGGACAACCCAAATCTTCCTTGAAGGGTCTGGGCCCTTAGTGCTCTTCTGTGCATTGAGTATTAATTTTCCATTGATTTAAATCACAGGTTTTGGAACTACTAAGATACATTACAGGGGAATTCCTGCATTTTTGACATACTTTTTCCTCCTCCCATTTTACAGTAGCAAACCATTTTTTTTGATAAACTAGGATTAATCACTCTGATTGTCTCCATTCTCTGTTAGTTTACTGACATGAAGACCCCAAAATGGTCAGATGATAGTTTCAACTTCCAGAAAGAAAACTTGCATCCATTGGCAGCCACTCCTCATTCCCCCTCTTACTTCCCACCTTCACCTCTCCAGCCCTGGGCAACCACTAATATATTTTTTGTCTCTATATATTTGCCTATTTTGGACATTTTAAATAACTGATAATAGATGTGGTCTTTAGTGACTTATTTCTTTCACTAAGCATAATGTTTTTGAAATTCATCCATGTTGCAACTCTCAGTAGTTCATTCTTTTTATTGCCAAATAATATTCCATTATATGGATGTACCAAATTTTGTTTATTCATTCAACGGTGGAATGCCATTCAGGTTCTTTCTACTTTTTGGCTATAATGAATAATACTGCTTTGAACATTTATGTACATTTTGTATGTGTATGTATGTTTCATTGTGCTTCAAAAGATACCATCAAGAAATTGAAAATATAATGCACAGATTGGGAGAAAATATTTGAGAAAATATTTCATCATGTATTTGATGAAATACTTATCTACAGAATAGAAAAACAACAACTCAATAATAAAAAGACAGATAATCCAATTTAAAAATGGGCAAATCATTTGAATAGACATTTCTCCAAAGAGATGTATAAATGGCTAATAAGCACATAAAAAGATGCTCAATAGTAGACATTATGGAAATGGAAATTAAAATCACAAGATACCACTTCACACTTACTATAATGGCTGTAATAAAAATATAAACAAATGTTGATAAGGACATGGAGAAATTAGAATCCTGAAATATTACTGATGGGAATGTGAAATGATGAAGCCGCCTTAGAAAACAGCTTGGCATTTCCTCAAATTGGTCAAAATAGAGTTACCATCTGATCCAGAAATTTCACTTCTGAGTTTTTAATCATAGTGACAATAGCTCTTTAAGTAATCTATTTAAAGTCTTTGTTCAAAGCCTCTTTGGGATTAATTGGGTTCAACAAAAACTGGTTTCATTTCTCAGTCTCATTTTAAATTTTATTATGTGAAGACTGAAAAATTTGGAAATTTGTAAAGTTATGGCAAAATATTAATCAAAAAGATGAAGACATTTTTGAAAAAAAATTGTTTTCCATTTTTGATCCAAAAAGAAATGGGCTAATATAATCTGTGTATTCACTGGCACTAGAATCTAACATAGAAGTCAAAACTATATAATAGCAATTTGGCTAACTGATGTTAATGTGAGTGATTATGGAAGCCAGTCAGTCTATTTTGGAGGGAAAATAGTTGCTGAAAAGAGAAATGTCAGGAGTTCTTTATGGGCTTGCCAGTGTTTCATTTGACATAGCTGATATTTGTTTTTATGGTTGTCATAACTTCTTCATTGTTAGAGATAGGATTTCATAATATCATTAATATTTTTCATGTTGAAAATATTAGAGTCAAATAGTTAAGATTATTTTGTTCTTTTGAAGGAAATGCTAATTTGATGCAATATAATCAGGTTTAGAGCATTATTTTTTTTAAATCAGGGTATCAATTTCAGGCCCCCAACTTTCCTTTGAAATAGAGTAGAAAGGTAAATTGTTTTTGAATTAATGAAAACCATTGCTGATTTGACCTTTCAAATGTTTCAATAGTTGTTTGTTTTAGGTTTTATTGAGAAATAATGGACATAATCACTATGAGTTTAAAACATGTAGCATGATGGTTTCATTTACATACATTGTGAAATGATTACAATAGGTTCAGCTAAACTCCATCTTCTCATATAGATACAATAATAAAAAAATAAAGAAAAAAAGAAAATAAAATTTCTACTTGTGATGAGAATTATTAGGATTTATTCTCTTAACAACTTTCCTATATATCCCATAGCAATGGCAACTATAGCCATCATGATGTACATCACATCTCTAGTACTTATTATAGTTATTATTCTAACTAGAAGTTTGTATAATTTTTGACCACCTTCCTCCAGTCCCCCCACCCCCCACCTCTGGTAACAAATCTAATCTCTTTAGATTTTTTAATTTTATTTTTTAGAATACACATATAATTGAGATTATATAGTATTTGTCTTTCTTTGTCTGACTTATTTTACTTAGCATAATGCCTTCAAGGTCCATCCATGTTGTCACAAATGGTAGAATTTCCTCATTTTTTTTAATGGCTGAACTATATCCATCCATCCATCCATCCATCCATCCATCCATCCATCCATCCATCATCTATCTATCTATCTATCTATCTATCTATCTATCTATCATTTATCTATCTATATCATAACTTCTTTATCTATTCATCCATCGATGGACACTTAGGTTGTTTCCATGTGTTGACTATTATAAGTAATGCTGTTATGAACATGGGCCACAGATATCTTTTTGAGTTAGTGTTTTCATTTTCTTTGGTTGTACTCCCAGAAGTGGAATTACTAGGTTAGATGGTAGTTCTATTATTTAATTTTTTGAGGACCATTTATACTGTTTTTTGTAGTGGGTGTACCAATTTATAATCTCACCAGCAGTGCACAAAGGTTTCCTTTTATCCACATCCATGCCAGCATTTGTTACATCTTGTTTTTTTTTGATGATAGCCATTCTAATGGGTGTGAGGTAATATCTCATGGTGGTTTTAATTTGCGTTTCCGTAATGACTAGTGATGTTAAACATCTTATCATGGACTTGTTGACCTTTCATATATCTTTGAAGAAATGTCTATTCAGGTATTTTGCTTAATTTTAAATTGGGTTATTTGTTTTGTTTTGTTCATGAATTTTTAAATATGTTTTAGATATTAACTTCTTACTAGATGTATAGTTTGCAAATATTTTTTCCATTCTGTAGGTTGTCTTTTTACTTTGTTGATTCCTTTTGCTGTGAAAAAGCTTTTTAGTTTGATCTAGTCCAACTTATTTATTTTTGATTTTGTTGCTTGTGCTTTAGGTGTTACATCAAAAATAAAATCATTACACATGTAATTAAGGGGTTTTATTCCTGTCTCCCCGCTCCAGGGGTTTCATGGTTTCAGGTTTTACATTTAAGTCTTTAATGCATTTTGAGTACATTTTTGTGAGAGGTGTAAGATATGGGTCTAGTTTCATTCTTTCACATGTGAATATCCACTTATCTTGGCACCATTTATTGAAGAAACTCTTTTCTTATTGGCTCCCTTGTCAAATATTGGTTGACCATATATGCTTTGGTTTATTTCTGGGCTCTCAGTTCTGTTCCATTGCTCTATTTATCTGTTTTTATGCCAGTATCACGCTGTTTCAATGACTATAGCTTGATAGTACATATAGCTCGAAATCAGGAAAAGTGACACCTCCTGCTTTGTTTTTCTTTTTCAAAGATTTTTTGGCTACTTGAGGTCTTTTGTGGTTCCATATTAATTTTGGGAGTGTTTTTTCTATGTCTGTAAAAAAGTGCCATTGCAAAATTGATAGAGATTGCATTGACTCTACAGATGGCTTTTGGTAAATTGACATTTTAACAATATCAATTCTTCTAATCCATGAACACAAGATACTTTTCCATTTATTTGTGTCTTCTTCAATTTCTTTCATTAGTGTCTTATAGTTAGTTTTCAGAGTAGAGGTTTTTCACCTCCTTAGTTAAATTTATTCCTAAGTATTTTATTGTTTTTGATGCTATAGGTAAACGAGATCAATTTCTATATTTCTTTTTCAGAAAATTTGTTGTTAGTGTATAGAAACACTACTACTTTTTGTATGTCAATTTTTTATGCTGAAACTTCACTGAATTCATTGATTAGATCTAACAGTTTTTTTGGTGGAGTCTTTAGGATTTTCTCTATATAAAATCACACCATCTAAAGAGACGATTTTTCTTCTTCCTTTACAGTTCCATTACCTTTTCTTTCTTTTCCTTGACTGATTGCTCTAGCTAGGTCTGTGACAGAACTGTGTTGAATAGAAGTGAGAATGGGCACCTTTGTCTTGTTCCTGATCTTAGAGGAAAAACTTTCAACCTTTCACCATTGAATGTGATGTTACCTGTGGGCTTGTAATATATGAACTTTATTATGTTGAGATATACTCGTCCTATGCCTAATTTGTTAAGAGGTATTTTTTTTTTTATCATATATGGCTATTGAGTTTTGTCACATGCTTTTTCTGTGTCTTTTGAGATGATTATATAATTCTTTTCTTTCTTTATGTGCTGTATCATATTGATTAATTTGCATATATTGAATCATCCTTGTATTCCAGGGATAAACTATACTTAATCATGGTTAACAATCCTTTTAATGTGTGGTTGATTCAGTTTACTAGTATTTTATTGAGAAATTTTGCATTTATATTTGTCAGGAATATTGGCCTGCAGTTTTCGTTTCTAGTGGTGTCTTTTTCTGGTTTTGGTATCAGAATAATATTGGCCTTGTAATTGAGTTTGGGAATGATTCTTCCTCTTTAATTTTTTGGAAAAGTTTGAGGATTGGTGTTAACTCTTTAAATGTTTGGTAAAATTCACCAATGAAGCCATTGGGCCCTGAGTTTTTCTTCACTAGGAGATTTTTGATTACCAATTTAATCTCCTTACTAGTAATTGGTCTATTCAAATTTTCTATTTCTTCCTGATTCAGTCTTAGTAAATTTTGTTTCAAAGAATTTTTCCATTTCTTCTAGGTTGTCTAGTTTGTTGGCCTATACTTGTTCATAATAGCCTCTTATCCTTTGAATTTCTGTGGTATCAGTTGTAATGTCTTCTTTTTCATTTATAATTTTGCTGATTTGGGTCCCTTCTCTTTTTTCCTTGGTTAGTCTGGGTAAGAGTTTGTCAATTGTGTTTATCTTTTCAAAGAACTAATACTTAGTTTGGTTAATAATTTCTATTGTTTTTTTCTGTTCTTTATTTTGTTTATTTCTGCCTAATCCTTATTATTTCCTTTCTTCTGCAGAGCTTAGTTTTTTCTTTTTCTAGTTTCTTAAGGCATATAATTGAGTTGTTTATTTGGGATCTTTCTTGCTTCTTAATGTGAGTGTTTGCTGCTAGGAACTTCCCTCTTAGAACTGTTTTTGCTGCATCTCATAAGTTCTGGTATGCCATTTTCATTTGTCTCATAAAACTTTTTTACTTCTCTTTTAATTTCTTCTTTGATCCATTGGTTGTTCAGGAGAGTATTGTTTAATTTTCATGTGTTTGTAATTTTCCAGTTTTCCTTTTGTTTTTGATTTCCAGCTTTATGCCATTGTGGTCAGAGAAGATACTTAGTATAATTTAAATCTTGAATTTACTAAGACTTATTTTGTGAACTAATATATGATCTATCTTAGAAAATGTTCCACATGTGCTTCAGAAGAATGTGTATTCTGCTGTTGTTGGATGGATTGTTCTGTATATGTCTTTTAGGTACCCTTGATTTATAGTACTGTTCAAATCTACTGTTTTCTTATTGATTATTTGGATGATCTATCCATTGTTGAGAGTCAGCTTCTTGCCTAGCATGGGCAAACCATGCTCTAGGCATGTTTGAGGATCCAGTGTTCAGGCAGACCTATACCCTACTGAATTCCCTGGCTAGAGTGCACCTTCAACTTGGTTCTGTAGATCAGCAAAGCTGCTGGTTAGCGTTACTACTTGGGTACTACAGTTATAAACTTGACCTTCCAAAATCCATATACTGGTTGTTGCAAATCCCTCTCCCCTTCTCCATCACAGTGAAATTCCCAGTGGTTGAGCCCTGCAGATTCCCTTGCAGTCTCAGTGGGGCAAGATCAGATTAAGGGATCCCACAAAACAACCCCAGTGCTGGGGGATGGTTGTCCCTCCATGTTCTCTTCTTCCACTGGACAAACCAGAGGCTTAGGGGAGACTTCTCAATGTGATGCTGTACTGATGTGGGGGAGGGGCAGTGTGATCTCTGTGTAGCTGCTTCTCTCATCCTTCTAATGCAGTCTGTCTTGGTTTCTGTGGTTGAGCCTCAGAGACTCACAGGCAGGTGCCTGAACCTCACCCTGTGTTTTAGGATTCTCTCAGTAGTGTATTGTTCATGAATAGTTGTTAATTTCTTTTTGTGAGGGGGAATGAAATCAGGAATGACCTATTTGGTGTCTTGGTGATGTCACTCCCTTAATAGTAATTTTTATTGATGCGTAGGAATGAACATTTGAGTTTCTTTTTAGATTGAGTTACTATGAATATGAAACATTTTTGTAATTTAAAATGTTTAGCAAATTCTCCAATTTTAGTTCCTAGATGCTTGTGAATGACGCTGTGTTTTAGTTTGGATGTAGATTTTAAGTGAAACAAAGCAGAATGTCCTAGAATTTACATTAATTATCTGTGGAGAATGTTTCTATTTATTGACTTAATAAAGCAATATATATTTCAGTGGAGTGTTAGTTCACTGTTATCTCTTTAGATTGCTTGCTGATAGAAATTAGTTAATAATGAATAACCACACATACCAAAAGATTAGCCGTGTCAGCATGTAGACATTCTGACTAAAGCTCTCCAGAAAAAGTTAAAATTTCATAAATCCTCATGTACAACATGAGAAATTATTGAAACAATATGCAAGAAGAATAAACCTATACCAGAGTTAATCTATGACAAAAATCTTTCTTGTGATATTCTTTGGAATAGAAATCTAGAAATATTTTTTTCAAAGGAGAGAATAAATAGAAATGTTAGCCAATGAAAAGGTCAATGTATGCTACCAAAAGTAAAATACGTTAGCATTAAGAATGCATTTTTAAATTTAAAATTTACTGAAAAGTAATGCCTACAGTATGTATGTAATAGACAGGCATTTAATTAGCAAGTGAATCCTAAAGTTGTCTAGATTATATCAAACTAAAATTATTCACAGAAATCTTATATATGGAAACATGTATTTATTCCAAAGGTAGGTTTGCTAGTCCTCATCAGGCCAAGTCTTTACTTCCTATTTTTTCTCTCTTCCTATGTATCTTAATGCCTTCTTTCTCTTCCTCTCTTCTTTTCTTCCTTTCTCTTTGCTCTCTCTCTGCTCCTCTTTTTTTGTATCTACTAATCTCTCATTTTTTTCTTTTTTCCTCTTTTTTACGCTCTCCCTTCTATCTCCCTTTCATTTATTTCCTATTCTTCTCTTTCTTATTCTCTCCTTTCATCTTCCCCTTTTCTTCTCTTACTTTCCCCTTTTTTCACCTTTTATACTTCCTCTTTTTTTCTTCCTTTATCTTTCCTTTTCCATCTTCCTACCTCATTCCACTTTGTCCTTTCTTTCTCCCTCTCCCTACTGTCTTTTCCTCCTTATCTTCCCCCCTCTTTTCTCCTCTAGTTCTCTCCTATGTTTGAGTTAGATGTTCTGATAACATTGCCAGGAATCTACTGAATAAGGAACCAGGTGACCCTGATGTACATTTATAGAGGCTTAACTGTGGAACCTGTAGAGTGAGGCCAGTAGGGATTTATTTTCTTGAAAGATGAAGGTGCCTCCTTGGAAAAAATCTTTTCCCAAGGAAAATACACATTGACTTAATCCAGTATATATAACATATGTTTATGGAGGCTGTGTGATTCTTAGTAAAGGTAGGAAATGAAAATTCAGAATATTTACATAGTCAGTTATAGAATGACATGAAATATATCATGACAGTGGGGAAAACCATAAAAAATGAGTTATTATTCCCAACATTTTTTCTCTTTTCTTTCACCAATGAGGAAAAAAGTCCTTATTATATGCATTCATTAATGAGCTATTATTGATCTTAATTTATCAAACTTTTCAGTTCCCTTGTTTGTGTTCTTTTCTTTCCTGGCTGTCACCTCTACCTATCTGATATTCTCCTTCCCTTTGATTCTTAGCTCTAAATTCATCTCTTGAATCCCGCACTAACTGCATCAGATAAATGAATTTCTCCCGGCTTTGTAATTCCATAACTATTTGCACATACATTTTTTTTTACAATGCTAGTTATAATTAGTCTCTTAAAGATGTGGATTGTGTCGTTCTCTTTTATTCCCATAGTCGACAAAATATAAAAGAAAGAACTCACTATTTATCCATTCACATGTTTTTACAGAGTCTTAGTATGTGGTAGGAACTGGGCTAAGTGCTGTGTATATATTTGTACAAGGAAGTCAGAAGAAAAATTTTTTCTCAAAATTGTTGACTCTAGTTGGTATCACTTTTCTCTTGAAACATCCCAATGAGAGTTGGGTGAAATAGATATTTTATGTATTAAATGATCATTTCTTAAATCCTCCATTCCCATGGAATTCAGTTTTTAGTCTGTATGATCTGGGCCAGAGGATAAACTCAGCTACAAATTACAAAATTACACCTCCCCCAGTCCTGACTTCATATCCATGTACCAAGTTAGGCAGCATCTAGGGATGACCTTTTCTCCAGAATGCTCCTTGTTTTCTATTTAAATAAACTTCCACTGAGTTGACCTAATCCTCTGTTCACAGCTGAATCCTAAATATACTAGAATGCTAAAGTAAATATAACTTGAGTTTTCAAGTTGGGATCTGACACAGTTATTAGAAATATACCTATATAAATGGGGATGTATAGTGATTTTCTTGAGATCCTTTTAAGAGTAAAACTCTTATATTCTCAACTATCTTATATTCTCAATACAGTCTTTGGCACATAATAGGAAACTAAATGAATACTTGTTGACCAAATAAATCCATTTATAATATTTTCCTCATAGAGATGCTTTCCTTCTATGTAAAGTCTATTTTAGTTCTCAGCATTTTAAATCCATTATGTAATTGGGAAGTAATTTCATAGACAGTCCACTAGAGGCAGCATTGCCTATGTGGATGCTTTGCTTGGCATGTTTCCGGTATACCCTTTAAGAGTTATGTCAATCTCTTGTGTATAAGCCTTCATGTTTGTAAAGATAATATTCTACTACTTCCTTTATAAAGGACTGAGGAGAGAACAAATATTTATTTTCTGGTATTTTGTAGAAATTTTAGAATGTTCATTACCTATTTTAATTCTTATGACCACACTGTTAAAGAAGCAAAATCTTTCCTATTTTTAATGAATAAGAAAACTGAAGCTTTGACATGTAAGGAAAGTTGTTCAAGGTCTCACCAGCACTTGTAAGCAGCCTAAGATTTAGAGTTATGTTTGCCTCAATCCAGAGCTCATGCTCTATCAAGGATACCAAGTACTGTCCACACAGCCATGAGAGATGCTGAAGGGCCCTTAAATGTACTTCTTTCTCTTTGAGTCCAGCACAAAGAAGTTATGAACTCAATGGGTATTGGTTTTAAGGGATCAATCAACTTTTAAGTTTAAAATAATTTTCAATTCAGAAAACATTTAATAAATATTGATCAACAAATGCATATTGTTCTGCATGATAAGAACTATATGACAAAATAGTGAAGAGGAACTTAAAAGAAAAAAATAATTCAAATTTAATAATTGAAAAATAAATACAGACTCATTGGGCACAGTGCTAACATTCCAACCTAGTTTAGTCAACTTTAAGACTAGAGATTTTCAGAGATTTTCTTCAAGATTATCTTACATGTTGCTGTATGGATAATATTTTATTTTAAGACTATTGAGATCCTGAAGATGGAGGTGTTGAGCAGATAATGGTTTTTGTTGTATTTTGTAGATTGTTTCACTGCTTGCTAAAACTATGATATTAAAAGTTATTTAAAAAGTTGATATTAAAAAATGCACAGCCCTTTGGTTTAAAAATGTTTTATTTTAACACATATTCAGAAAAGTAACATTCCAATTATGTTAAAGTCTCTAGAGAACTATCTTGGAAATTTCTGTAATTCATTTTCATCGTGGAATAAAAGGAAGAAATGAAGCATAAACTATTAGATCATTAAATCCAATTTTCTTTTTTCTTTTTCTTTTTTTTTTCCAAATAAGAAAACTGAGACATAAAGTAGCCTAGTGGTTTAGTTGATTACATAATTTACTAGTACAGAGCTGGGCTTGTCGCAATTCTCTTAATTCTTAATCTAGGGTACTTAGTAAACAACAGATATATGTGTTTTTCAACTAAACGATAAAATGTAAGATAACTTTCAACCATGGAAAAAAATTGCATTATGTAATTGAAAATTCAAAATAAAATGGTTAAGATAATTACAAAAGTTCCTACATACTGAGAAGAAATTGCCTTTTATTCTTACTATTTGACTCAACAGGCATTCATTAGCTTTGCTTCCCTTCCAATTTGGCCCAGACCCAGTAATTGATTATTTCAACTATTCTCACTGTCATCCTCAATTCCCTTAAGACATTAACTGTCCATCTCACCCCTTTTCCAGGTCCCTTGCTATGAATCAATAATCTGCCTTCTTTGTTCCTGCCTCCAAGTTTCTGAGAAGTGCTCCAGAAAGTTGTATAACTATACTGATGGTGCCATTACCAGTGCACATGTTCCAAACTCAGCTAGGCCTCCAATGATGCTTAGCAATTCTTTCATTAATCCATAGCAGGATCCCCCTTTCAGTCTTATATGGATTTTTATAAATCACTACTTCTTTTCTCAGTCCCCAGCCTCATCCTTGTCCTTCACCTGAGTGGGTAGTGTTTCCACCTTTACTCAGACCATCAAGGACAACAGGTGAGCATTACCTAAGTATTCTACTTATCACTTCTGAAATTAAATATGTGTTTCTTTCTTTCTTAGAGGAAACATGGGAGTGGTCAAGAACAGGGGCTCTGGAGTCAGAGCATCTCAGCTCTTCAATCTGTTAGGTGTGTGACTTTAGGGAGATTACTTACTCACTTTGTGTATAAGTTTTCTTCTCTGTATTATGGGGGTGATCTCCCTCATAGGCTTGATATGAGGAGAAATGAGGTAGTGTACGTAAAATACATGGTTCTTGGCATAAAGTAAGTTTACATTTTAGTAGGACTAGTTGTTGTTGTAGTTGTTATTGTTATAATTATTGTGACTGCCTAGGGAAAAAATGGTTCTACTCTTTCCACAGTTAAACCTATCTATCTTGTCTAGGATTTTGAGCTATATTTTATATCTCATGTCTCTTTAATCCATCTTTCCTCGTGCCTTCTTCTCTTCAGTTTAAAATCATATTCAGGCATATCATTTCCTACAAATATCAGTATTGAGACTTTGCCTATTTCTTTAGTTAATTTTTAACCCTAACTCTTATCCTGACCTTAATCCTGCCTTATTCTCGTCCTATTATTACATAATGCTTATAACTCTAAGTTGTTTCTGAGCTGCCACTGGAATGCAAGCCCAGAATTCATGATTGAGTGGGATGGTAATTAAATCTTACTAACTGCATTTTTAGTCATAGAGTGATAGTGTGATTCAACATACACAAATTAATAAATGTGATAGACCACATTAACAAGATGAAAGTTAAAAATTATATGATCATCTCAACAGATGCAGAAAAAGTACAAAATTCAATGCCATTTTATGATAAAAACTCTCAACTAACAAGAAATAGAAGAAAATTGCCTCAATATAACAAATGTACATATAAAAGCACATAGCTAACATCATATTCAACAGTGAAAAGGTAAAAGCCTTATCTCTAAGATCAAGAACATGGCAAGATTGTCTGTTCTTTTAACTTCTATTTAACATAGGTCTAGAACTCCTAACCAGAGCAAGACAAAAAAGCATCTGAATCAGAAAAGAAGAAATAAAATGATTTCTGTTTATGGATGACATGATCTCAAATGTAGAGCCCTGAAGATTCCATACCAAAAAAAGAAAAAAACCCAAATCAAAATTTGTTAGAACTAATAAATGAATTCAGTAAAGTTGCAGAATACAAAATCAACATATCAAAATTAATTGCATTTCTATGCACTAACAACATACAGGCTACAAAGGTAATTAGGAAAACAATCCCATTTAAAATAGCATTAGATAGAATAAAATACTTAGTAATAAACTTAACCAAGGAGGCAAAAGATTTGTCACTGAAAACTACAAAACATTGCTGAAAAAAATTAACAAATAAATGAACAAAAGAAAACATTCCATGTTCCTTTTAGTGGAGAATAGAATTTAAAACCTAAAATCTGGGCATCAGGTGTACTCATTACTACTGTAACATTGTTGTTCCCAGACCCTCTTTTAGTGGACAGAGCTAGGTGATGTATATATGTGCGTGTACATAGATAACGTATATACACTTATGTACATATATACACACATATACATACACATCTGCACATTCCCATTTATATATGTGTGTGAACACACATAAAATGCAGATATGAAGACACGTTTGTTGATATTTCAATATATGTGTGTGTGTATGTATGTATGTGTGTGTATATATATATATATATATATATATATATATATATATATATATAATGAAAATCATGAATTGTCACAGATATCTCCAGTTCCAACCTAATACCACATGAATTATTCTAGTTTTCTTCCTTCTGTATTTGTACCTTCTTTTTTCTGATAATGAGATACCTAGATCCCTTTCATGTTAACATTTTTACTTATATGAAAACTTTCCCTGAATACAACTAATCTCCTACTTCAGCTGTCACTCCTTCCCTGGAAAAAATGGAAATAATTGTTCTAGGTGACTAATTTCTTGAGAAGAATTTGACTCAATGCTATGTCCTCAAACAGTCTAATTTGGAAGGGTATCATTATTATTGTAGACCTGAAGTAAACTAAAATATATTACATTGTAGAATGACTTGTTACAGTAAAAATGACTCAGCAGGTTGAGTTAAGCCAAGTGATTTGCCTATCTAGCCTGTCAAATCATCTAACAACCATTTTGCCTAACTTTAGAGTTCAGGGTCGATTAAAGGTAGGCTTGCCTCTCTGTTTTAGTCAGTGGATAGATAATTTGTTCTGATAGTAGCAGTCTTATGAAATTTTTACAAAAAGCCTTGTGAGTGAGGCCCTTTCGAAAGCATAGAATTGTCACTTGGATTGCTTGGCTAAAGTTATTTTCTGAACTTTTTGCCTAAGTGAGCTTGTTCAGATTGGCAGATTCTCTGAAAACATGGGTAGCATCTATGTTCATTTACCACTGTATCCCCAGCACCTTACACCAACATTCCTGGCATACTGTAGATTTTCAATAAGTACTCTTGAATGAATAAAGGAGATGGTTCTACACATCTTTGAGAAGTCATCGTCTGATGGTGAGGGAGCCTTTATAGGAGGTTTTTTTTTTTTGGGATAACTATGGAAAAGTGATCTTGGCTTGAAAAGTTTCCAAGGCAAGTCTCAACATTGTTATGTGATATATTTAAGATTTTAACTGCAACAATATTTACTATGCATTCCCTCTATGGAAATAAATACCACTCTTCATTGTGCTTATAATTCAGACCTTTCCTAGCCAGTCAAACAATAAATCACCTCAAGCAAGTTGCTGATGACAAGATATTTTGACGTCCTTTTTAGAAGCAAGAAGATGCATGCCATCTAGAAGGACAATTGTGCTGATTAAATGTATTCCCCCCTCACTCACATAGTAAAATTTCAAATAACTATGTGATAAAACCATAGCCATTTATAGAAAAATATTGCAGCAGTTAAGTAGTTCAGTAATAATATGCCTTCTGGATGGCTTTCTGAGAATTATTGTAAGATCGTCTTTTCCACCACAATTTTGTTTTTACCATCATTGTTACATTCACCAGACAACTACCTTTTATAGTTTAGAACTTAGCTTTTTAAAAAACATTTAATTGTATTTTTATTTTTAAGTATACAGAACATTGGTTAGACATTTATATAGTTTATGAAATGATTGTACTGATTACTCTATCTTCCCTCTGGTTCTCTAACATAGCCATTACATTACTGCCAACTGCATTCCCTATGCTGTGCTCCCCATCCCATGACCATCTATAAACTACTAATTTGTGCTTTTTTAACCCTTCACTGCTTTCTTCCAGCTCCCCCTCTCCCCCTCTCTGTGGCCATCACCAGATTGTCCCCTATATTTGTGAGTTTATTTTTGATTAGTTTGTTCTTTTTGTTCCTTAGATTCCTCACATAAGTGAAATCAAGTGGTATTTATCTTTCTCTGTTCGACTTATTTCATTCAGCTAATGACTTCTAGATCCATCCATGTCATTGTGAATGGTAGGATTTTATTTTTTTAATGGCTGAATAATATCCCATTGTATATATGAACCATAACTTCTTTATACAATTATCTGTTGATAGGCATTTAAGTTACTTCCATATCTTGGCTATTGTAAATAGTGATGCCATCAACATAAGGGTGCAGAGATCTTTATGAATTATTGTTTTGGATTTCTTTGGATAAATACCAAGAAGTGCAACCGCTGGGTCAAAAGGTAGGTCTATTTATAATTTTTTGAAGAACCTCCAGACTGTTTTTCATAACAGCTGTACCAATTTGCAATCCCACTAACAGTGTATAAGGGTTCCTTTTCTCCGCATCTTCACCAACGCTTGTTCTTTGATGATAGCCATTCTGACAAGTGTGAGTTGATATTGCATCGTGGTTTAAATTTGCAATTCTCTGATGATTAGTGGAGACTTAACTTTTTAAGAAAACAGAACTTGAACAAATCTTTCCTAAGGAGGAAGAAGGGAACTAACATTTCTTTAGCTTCTACTCTATTCTTAGTAGAATGCTATTTATCTTTCTGCTAAGTGAAGCATATATAATAATTAATGAGGTATATTTTATTAAAATAAATCAGTTATAAAAAACCCTAATGGTCAAGTGCTAGGGCTCAAGAGTTAGTAGATCTGAATTTAAATTCTGGCTTCTCTCTTTTCCAGCTGGGCTTTTGGGCAAGTTACCTATTTCTTAGACTAAGTTTCCCCACCAATAAACTGGATCTAATAATATTTCTTACTTCAGTGAGATGTTTTGAGCATTCAATGAGATAATGCATGTAAAGTACTAAGCTTAATACCTGGCATATAAGAAGTGCTCAATGAATAATGGCGTTCTTCATTATAGAAGGATTTGCCACAGTTTCTTCAAATGTTGTTCTCTATTTAAGTATATTATTTACATGGAACTTTCTAGGGGGTCATATTAATAAGGTAAGCAATGCGTATGGATGAAATATATACATATATATATATATATATATATATTATGTATCGAGAACCATGGATGTTCTCAATATGAGTAGAATGGAGAATAGAGAACTACTTCCAGGTGGATGACTTTTGGAAATGGGTGGTCTGCTTTTAGTCCTCAAATACTGGGTAAAGATCTCTGGTGAGTGATGTTTACCTTCTACGATGTAAAGAACAGTTCTAGTTAGCATTATTACCCTTATCAAGTGTGTAGAATGTTAATCAATTTCATAAACAGCTACGTTAAACAGCTACAGCTTTCACTTCCACATAGACATTTAGAGTGAAACATTAACATTTGGGATATATGTTCTTATGCAGTTGCTATTTTTATGCACCAAAATGATTTGGAATGATGTCTAATGAAATAAATGGTTGACCAGAAGATTAATAATGAGTTGGTTTCCCAATAAAAGGAGGAAAACACGTTTCCAAGATTGTTACCTGTAAGATTCAGCTTGTTCATTCATTAATTCAACAAATACTAATTGAGTGTCTATTTATTCTTCTTTGTTTACTCAGTATCTAATCCAATGATTGATACACACTGAATGCTTAACAAAGGTAGTTTGGATAATGAATTGAGGAATAAGTAGTAGGTAATCAAGAAAAGTGTGTATGTGTGTGTTTTTTTTTAACATTTATGCTGAATAATAGCTATAAAGATATCAGATTAAAATTTCTGGAACCTGTAAATATTACCTTATAAGGAAGAAAGGTCTTTGCAAATGTGATTAAATTAAAGTTTTAACAAAGGATTTTAACAAATTTTAATCCTAGATTATCTGGAATTACATCACAAGTTTTCTTACAAGAGAAAAAGAAAGGAAGATTTTAAAGACATACACAGAAGAGGTGTCAGTTTGATCACAGCAGCAATGATTGGCATATGTAGCCAAAGGCAAGGAATGCCAGCAGCCATTAGAAGCTGGGAGAGACAAAAAATAACATATTCCCTTCTAGAGTCTCTAGAGTCTAAGCCCACCTTGATTTGGGCTTAGCGAAACTGATTTCAGATCTCTGGCCTCCAAAAACTGAGAGAATAAATTTCTGTTGTTTTAAGTCACCAAATTTGTGGTAATTTTTTTTACAGCAGGCCTTGGAAATGAATACTTATCCTTTGCTCAAATTATTGAGCTGTTTCCATTATGACTGCCCTCCAAAGAAAGCTGCCTTTAGCGATTCCAAGGTGATTTTTAACCTATATATAATATATAATTTTAATTTACACACACACACACACACACACACACACACACACACACACCCTCTGTAGCTATAACTGGCATTTTCCTTGCTAAAGAACAGAAAAAGAAATACAAATTTAATCTTATTTTGGCATCCTTCCACTAGGGCATTCCATTACATGTCCTATGTATTTTACACCAAAAGAAGGAAGATGTAAAATAATTATTTCATATTTAGCCCCAATGAAAAAGAGCTCAGTTCAAGTCAGAGTTTTTGTCTGTATTTCATTAAGATGATATGTAAAAGGACAATTATAATTCAATGAAATAACTATTACAACAGTATTAGTGAAAACCTGTGGACTCACAGAGAAGTGATTTGATACTTAGGGAAATGAGAAGAATTCTCAAAGATGTCCCATTTGAGTCATCTAAAAAGATGCCAGGAGTTTGCTAAGCAGGAATCCATGAATATGAAACACTATGTGCAGAGGCATCAAAGTGTAAATAAATGTGACTTGTTGGACTGAAATAACAGAAAGTCTTATTTGGCTAGAGGGTAGGAGGTCAGGAAAAATGGATGATGTTGGTGTAAAAGTTGGTTGGCACTAAACTGTGGCACCAAACTTGTATGCTTTGTATGCTTTGATAAAGGATTTGATGATTAATTTGTAGGAAACTGGTAGCCAAAGAAGTTTTAAAGCAGAGAAAGAAGGTGATTTTGGGATCAGAAGTTTAGAGGTAAAAGAAGAGAACAGCTCGAACTAAAACATTGATAATGAGATGAGCTCAGGGATTAGATTTGAGAAGCAATGCTGATTTAGAAGTGACAGTGACTAATTGGATTTGGGGTGTTGGTAGAATAATGTGGATGACATTGAGGAAGAAGTTGATAATGCTGTTGGCTAGTATGTTGCTATGGTCTGAATGTTTATGTCCACCCACTCCCCAATTTACATGTTGGACACCTAATGCTCAGTGTAATGGTATTAGGAGGTGAATGCCTTGGAAAGTAATTAGATCATGAGGGTAGAGCCCCCATGAATGGGATTGATGCTCTTATAAAAAGGGTCCAACGGAGCTCCCTAGTCCCTTTTTCCATGTAAGTATACAACAGGAAGTCAGCAACCCAGAAGAAGGCCCTCACCTGACCATGCTGGCATCCAGATCTTAGACTTCCAGCTCCAGAACTGTAAGAAATAAACTTTTGTTGTTTCTAAGCTACCTAGTCTGTGGTATTTTATTATATCAGCCCAAATGGACTAACATATGTATAACTTAAATACTAAATATTAGTGACTTTTGACATAATTAAAAGATGAGATTTGAGTATGAATATTTTTTGATCAAGATAACTTGAACTTGAGAATCCAGAACATGGAAATCAAAGTAATTAGTATCATTGACTGATTTAATTCCAGAGCATGATGGATGAATATTTGCTGTCAGGACTCAATTGTTTTTATTATTTTTAATCTCAAATAATTGTGTACTTGAATATGGTCCAGGAGCTGTGAAATAGATTGAAGAGCCAAGGCCCAAACTTGCTATTGAAGGACAACTAGTAATATATGCATTTGTCAGTTGAAAGAAATAATAATGTGTCACTTTAACAGGATGACTATATACTCTCAAAAAGTTTTGGAGACTATTTTTATAACACTGGACATGGAAGCAGAAATATATATCATAGTTATTGAGGTTGTTTGGGTTTTCTCTGTTGTATTTCTTATATATAAATGTGGGAAAATTTATGAAAATTATCATATCAGAACAACTCACATTGGAAGATAGGTTCTTTCTTTATAGAATAAAATATATATCATTAATGAAAATGGTCTTATATAGTGCTCTTTTTACTATCCAGTCTTCATACCTCATAATTACTCCTAATTTTTTTTTCTCTTTTTGTATCACTGCAAAGATTTATCAGTGGATTGCCTGGCAATCGCTTAGTGATACCTAATACCATTAACATTGTATTAGTTTTCTAAGCTAATCCTCATTAGGAAAATCAGGGGCATTGTCACAAATAAGTAAAATTCAATTGAAATTGATAAATATATTTGTCAAAAAAATTAAAGACTCAAAGTATCTCAGTGATTTGTGAAATGTGGTCATCCAAAAAGTGTTGGCTATCTTTATTAAATTTGGAAATACTTATATATATGATTGCATTCACTTAGCTAGATTCTCATTCTCATGGTATAATTTTGTATTGCTGCTGGGGATTCGGATATGTACATCTACGGGAGCCATTAATGTGCTTGCTACTTCTACGAAAACATTTTAATGTAAATTTGGAATAGAAATTATGCAACTATAAACAGACATACGTATATGCTGTTGCTCAAATTCATATTCTGTTTAAGAATATGAATGGCTAAATAAAAAATAATCACCAAGTTCTGCTGTTAAACTATTAAAATAATGGGAAAAAACAGAGAGAAATGTTTTGATATTAATTAGTTTTGTAGAGTTTTGTATTTTTAATACTCATTTTACAAGTGTTTGTAGATGTTAACTTGTTTCCACTAGACTATGAGCTCTGATGGGGGAGGGATCTACTTCTTACTTTCTTTTCTCATGTGTTGCATAATAAACAAATTTTATTTGTTTATTTTTGTGTTTTTAATATTGTTGATTGCATTTTAAATATTGATAATTGTTATAACGATATTAAAATGTGTTTCTTCAGCTCTAAGATTTAATTCGCTTTGTGAGCCTTTTTCTATAATCACCAGTGTGCTAGGTACTAGGGAAGAAGGTAGAAGGTGAGCAGAAAACAGAGTAATTAGTAACAATCAAAGACTTTAAGGAATTTATGATTTAGTGGGTAGTGTAGATACATAAAGATGTCTAAAACCTGCATGAGGAACATCGGGAGGATGTGCAGAGTGCAAAATTATTGCAGAGGAAGTACGGTTGGCCAGTTCTTCCTAGGCCACTCAAGGAAAGCTTTGCAGAGGGACTGACAAGTGACTTGAGTCTTTGTGAGGAAGGGAGTTGGCTAGACAGAGAGCTGGGTCAATGACATTCCAGGCAGGTGGAAAATCATAGGCAAAATAGGCAATTGGAAAAGAGCATGTTACATGTAGTATTTGGATAGAAGCAAAGGATGTCTCAACAATGAAAATATGAGTTGTCATTTATTTAAAGTGTCAACAAATTAAGGAAAATCTTAGACTGCCATCAGATTAGTTATCAGTTATATGTAAATAAATAAAAGAAAAATATTCAAATAGTAGAAAGAAATGAAATATATATGATAGAACAACGATAGTATAGAATGATCACTTCATTTTGGTACTAACTGGCTATGTGACCTTGGGCAAGTTAATTACTTACTAAACGAAAGGGCTGGGATAGATGGATTTTAAGATTCTTTGTAGCCTGATATTCAAAGAAGCAAAACAAGCAACTGACCCCACAGTTTCTCTTTTTGACTGAGAAGTCTGGTAAAGTTAAATCATTTAGACTCATTTATGTGCGTGAAAGCAAACATGGACATTTTGTTCATTACTTCCATATGGCCTATTGGTAGCCATCATGTGGCATTTTGCCTGGAAACTTACCTTCAAAATATTGCAGAATGAGAATTAAAACAGCATGTTGCAATGAAGCTTTTGTTAGGGTGGTTTTCATGTGTGTATGAAAAATCTGATTTATCTTGTCCTCTATCAACTACTCCATTTTCATCCTTTCTTAAAGATCTGCTCTGCTAAATATATTTTATCCTTGATGTGCTTGCTTTCTGGTATTTTTTTCCTAGAAGTACATGAGACAGGTAGAACAAGTGGTTCTTTTGAAATTTGGCAGATCTTCCTTTATCTTAGCTCTTAGCTGCTTTTTTCTTTAGTTTACCTGCAGTCTTCTTGACAAATTTTATGACTTTTTGACTTTCATGCTTGTAAATTGGATAGAAACTTTCCACTGAGGACATTGGACCAAGGCTGGTGGGCTCACTACTGCCTATAATAGAAGGTTATATCTCAAACAGTCATGGTGATAATTTGGGGGGATATTTTGATGAAGATCTTAGTCATTTTTCTTCCACTGAAACACCTAAAATATAATTTAGTGAACAAAAGCCCAGAAATTTATTTGTTGTTAATAAACAATAGTTTATTACTACTGCAGATCTCATTAGCAATGACATGTCTCTACTGCTGCAAATGAACAGGAAGGCTTAATTTTACGTTTTCCAAACATATGTAGATCCTGCAAATTGACTACTGTTGCAAACCAACCTAGGCTAATTCAGTTATAACTATTTTTAGATGTATTTGATAATTAATGATAGCTGTTGAACATTTTCAGGTGAGTAAAGGTGAACTACTTCCCCACGGCCTTGCTATAAGATTGTAATGAAATATGTTTTAGACCAAACTGGGCCTAACACAAACAGAAATTTGCTAAACAAATATTTATTAGTTAGCAGGCACAAAATATTTCATATATCCTGTGCTGATGAAGTCTCAGCCTTCTGATCTCTTTGGTGCTCTGGAACCACCTTTTAAGAATGGTTCTCTCAAGGCAGATACAATGACATTGTAGAGTCAGGATTCTGCTTCTCTTGTTGTTGATATTAGCTGACCAAAAATACTCCAGTAACTGGACCCAGAACCATTTGGAGAGCAAGCCACAAGCACCATTCTTAAGTGCTAGGCTAAAGGGCTCTCTAGACTCGTATCCTCTGCTCTTTCAAGGGAGGTGAATGTTTCCAAAATATTTTAGCTAATCCACATATCTTGAATCCTTTGAATCACCAAATGTGAATGCATTCTAACATTATCTTACAATTCTGGAAGTCAGAATTCCCATCTATTTTTGATATGTGGTATGCTAAGAAATGAAACATCTGTTGATGATCAGTGAAACTGGTAACAGGAGCACTGGTAATAGCCACCTATGGAGTATGGCCTTAAGGTGTAGAAAACCAGCTGACCTCTAGCACAAATTCCTGATTAGAGCATATAATTGTACCTGGCTTGTAACTCAACCTAATAATACGATACCACACTGTCTATTCTGATATCCTTAAAGGAAAATTACAGACAACAACTTAATTGTACCATGTGTGTTAGTTTCCTATTGCTGTTGTAACAAAATACAAACTTTGTGGCTTAAATAATACAATCTATTATCTTACAGTTTTGGAAGTCAGAGGTCCACAATTAACTTGCCAAGGTAAAATCACAGTGTTGGCAAGGCTGTGCTCTTTCTGAAGGCTCCAGGGGAGAATTTATTTGTCTTTTCCAGCTTCTTAGAGGTTACCTTCATACCTTGGCTCATGGCCCCAGTCTTCCATCTTCAAAGCCAGCAATGGCTGGTTGAGTCTTTGTCATGCTGCATTATTCTGGTTCTCAGCTTTCATCATCACGTTTCTTCCTCTGACTCTTCTGTCCCACTCTTCCCTTTGAGGACCCTTTTGATTATTGGGCCCACCCTGACAATCTAGAATAATCTTCTCATCTCAAGTTTATTAACTTAATCACATCTGTGATATCTTTTTCACAATTTCTGGAGATTAAGACGTTATGGACATGTTGGGGGAGTTGTTTTTCTGCCTAGCACACCCTGCTAATATTCTAGAGTTAATTTCCTTAAATATAATTTTAATTAAGCTTCAATTATGGAATCCTGTAGTGAGAATAGAAAAGATATGGGCTTTGGACAGATCATGATATAAATCTGGCTCCTTACTGAACAAGCTGTAAGTCATGGGAAAGGAATAATACATATATATCTTGTATACTTGTGATAAAGATTAAATAAAATAATGATAAAAAGGACTTGGTTCAGTGTCTGGCACAGAGGAGACACTAAATGAATGGTAGCTAAAGGTAGCTATCATGATCATTAACAGAATTTTGGAGTTGAGAAGAACCCTAGAGATCACTCTATCTGGCAGTTTTCTACTTTCAGCATCAGAGCTACCTTCATATAGTCCCACAGAAAATTTTAGGTAGAATCTCATGAAGAGCCTCAGTCTGTAACAAAAGATAAAAGTAACAGATTGTCCTTTGGGTGGAATAAATTCTCCTCTCATCCTTGTGCTTATTGTCCTTCTCCTTCTCTTCTTTTTCTCAAACAATACTTTGCTGTTTCTAGAGCTCTGGTCTCTGTAGTCGAAGGATAACAGCTTGAAAGCCATGCATCTGGTTTGCTCTTCTTTTGTTCTGGAAGGAAAAGAGGCACAGAGAGGTTTAGTGGCTTCCAAGATTGCACAACTACTCAATGGATGAAGAGGTGTCAAAATTCAGTATTCTTGATTCTTAGTTCAGTGCTTTCTCTACATCACAATGAAGATGAGTAATGAGTATTGTAGAGTGACCAGAAAGCTGTTAGAGAAATGAAGAATTTTAGGAAATTTAGCTAAGGCAAAATATCCTAAATGATGGCAAAAATAAGTATCTTACTGCAGGATCTGGTGTTGTGTAGTCTAACAATAGTACTCAGAAGTACAGAATTTAGCACTACATTAGCACAACATAAAAGGAATGTTGTTTGTGAGATGTACTAGATTAGAAACAGCTTCCTTTCAGCATAACAGTGCTATAAATTTTGTTTGAAGCATGGTGTTCTCCACAGATGTTTAGAGTTTTGAACTTAGGTTCCAGAGAGCTGGGGCTCTGAGGAAAATCTCAGAACACATTGGTAGGACAAGGCAAGTACTAGTAAAGCAGAGTGTGGTTGTCTTCTGCAGCCCAGCTAGGCTCAAGGAGACCAAATGTCTTTGTTTTTAACTTCCATTTCATGGGGCCAGAGTGTTCTCTCTAGCAGGTGCTCTGGGGTATTACAAAAGAGGCAGAGTAAACTTCTGCCAAATTATGGTATAAAAACAATTTTAGTTTAGCCCAGCCTTGAAACACAAAATTTCATTCCTAGAAGAACTTTAAAAATTAACAGTCCAATGAAACTGTGTGGGCCTTGTCTAACATTATTGCAGAACCAATATATTACTAGTCTGAAAATCAATGTCACTTAACTCTAGGATAAATAATATTTAATTATTTAAGTATTTCATGAATAAGCATAAAAGTAAACACCAAAATATATGTTTTTCATAGCCACACGTAATGTGATATTTTGGAGTTATATTTCAGGTAAACAAACAAAAGTACTTTTGGATAGTAGAGTTAGTCCACAGTAAAGACTCATCCACAGTAAAAGTGCTTAGCTCTGGTTACCCAAAGGCATAAATAATATAGATAACTGTTGGAACCTTTAGCAGGAAATCTAAATATGAATTAATATTCTTGCCAAAGGAACTTGTTCATTTAGCAAACGATGAAAACAAAACGAAACAAAATCGTGTATACACAATCTACCCATGTGATGCTTTAAGTTTACTTTTCATTCTGACTGCATTGTTTATGTCACCTACTACTAAAGAATTGTGGGAGAGGTGGCTGGTAAGAAACTTGAGATGAGGTTTTTTCTTTTTAACATTTGTCAATTTATTAACACTGATTTTTCTTAAGAGGCTCTCTAGTATAGTAATATAATAACAATATAATAACATAAACATAGGATTTAGTTTAGCTTGGGTTAGAGTTCTACCCTTAGTAATTCCTATCAAATTTAGGAAAGTTCTCTTATCTGCAAGCTATTAATATGTTCCTTGCCTGGTTTTTAAGAGTCTTAGGTGAAATATTTACATGAAAGTTTTTTTTGTGTGTGAAATACTATAGAATGTTAGTTTTTGTTTCTCTAATAGATGGCAGATACTTCT
The DNA here is from genome assembly GCA_028627145.1 of Eidolon dupreanum. NCBI lineage: Eukaryota > Metazoa > Chordata > Mammalia > Chiroptera > Pteropodidae > Eidolon > Eidolon dupreanum. The sequence goes on from CM053502.1 coordinate 49,361,386, forward strand.
TCTAGTAAGACTTAGATGATTACAGAATGTTTCCCCTATTCTTTATGTGTGTGGTCTGCTTCATGTTTTATGTAGAACTGGCTGTTGACTCTTTTTTAGAAGGTCTGAATTTGTCTTCCATGGGTAACATTTTACTTTTATTCAATTATTCTAATTTCTTTACTACTTTTAACTTGCCATGAAAGTTTCTACTCACTTGCATCTTGTCTTAGACTTTTGAATCTTGTCTGCCTCCTTGGACTCTTTCGGCTTTCTTTCTTGAATTATTTCCTCCATCCTAAGTAAGAACAATTCATGATGCATATGGAACAAGAAGGAGAAAGCCTTTCATGTAAAGCTATCAAACAGTTTATTATAAAAATAAAAATAGCAGTAGGAATTATTTGTAGTGATTCATCTAAGAAAATAATTGGTAAGAAAGTGATAAAAATAATTACATCTCCAATATGTTTAAAATCATAGTAAATTACAAGTGCACTTGACTTATTACATATGGTAAAAAAAGAGGAGAAAATGATACACAGTGACATGGAACCTAAAGTGAGAAATCTATATAATGGTCTACACCCAATTCCAATATGTGGGGGTGGTTTTTTCATACCACCAAACCCTAGCTGGCTGTCCTACAATTAAACTCAATTCTGACACTATCTACCTGGAGATAGCATCACACCCACAGGTTAGGGGCTCAGTGCCACAAGGCTGCTCCCCCTCGCCCCCCAACTCAGATGTAGATAGCAAGTCTGGGTTGTTATCTGTGCTTCTGACAAAATGGCTATAGATAGATCAGAGGTTCCAGTGATTCCTCCACTCCTCCTTGGATTTAGTGAACTTGATAGAGCAGCTCACATAACTCAGAGAAACATTTTACTTATTAGATTATAGGTTTATTATAAAAAGATATAGCTCAGAAATAGCCAGATGGAAGAGATGCACGGGGCAAAGTATGGAAAAAGGTTTGGAGTTTCCAAGCCCTCTTCAAGTACAACACTCTCCTCAGATCTTCATATGTTCACCAGTCCCAATGCTCCCCAAACCTGTCTTTTTTTTTTCTCCTAATGGAGGCTTCATTACGTAAGCATGATTGATTAAAAAATCATTGGCCGTTGGTAATTGAACTCAATCTCCAGCCCCTCTCACCTCCCTGGAAATGGTGGTGGAGGTGGGGAGAGATGAGACTGAAATTCCAACTCTAATCACTTGGTTGGTTCCTCTGGTGACCATACTCCATCCTTCGATGCTTCCTAACAGTCATTCGTTAACATAAAAAACATTTCAATCACTCTCATCACAGGACATTCCAAGGACTTGAGTAGTTCTGTGCCAGAAACAGAACAAAGACCAAATATATATACTTATTGTAAATCGCAATATCACATTATGTTAGAAAAGATACAGATTTGCTAAAGAGAAGAGATATTCATATATATATAGTACCAAGATAGAAATCCACTGCAGAATTAACATACTGTTGAAAATTATAATTAAGATGAAAATAAGAGGATCATACAAAAACTAATACTTTTAGGTTATAGTAAGGGACTGTATAAGCAGACAGAAAAAAGTGATTAATATTCCTCTAATTCAGACTAGCATTGCAGCAGGTTGAATGTCATGGTCAGTAGCACTAACTGTCAAGGCATATGCTGAAAGTCTTGTTTAGCTAAACCAAGAACAGCTAATAAAGAATATTTGACTTGTGTTGCTGACAGTTTTTCATTTCCCAGTAAGTAGGAGAACTGACCTGGTTCATGAAGAGGTTATAACAACTCTATTACAAAGTTATCCTGTCATCTTAGTGATCTTAGTACACAGATCGCTGGGTCCATAATGATGTAGGATGGGGTGAATACCCCCCCGAGTGGGGGCTCGGAAAGAATGCAGGAAAGAATACAAGCATAAGCCAGAGTCAGAGACAAAAGGAAAGTTTATTAGAGAAGGAATAATACTCCACAGAGACGTGGTCTTCTCTCAAAGCCAGAGAATGAAAGAAACCCTGAGTGTTTGAGGAATCAGGTTTATATCTGATTCTGTTTCAGTGAAAATTACAGCTTAAAGTCTTTGTTTTCTTGTTTTCCTTACACAGTATGGGGTAAATGTTAATGGTATGGGTAAACAATGATTAATAATCTCAATAGGAATCTTCCTTTGTTCTATAGGTTCCTGTGACCATATAGCTAATCAGCTAGGGTCTGTGTCTAGCAGCACATCGCAGGCCCTGAATACAACCTAGTTTAACATGTGGGTAATTTGTGTCGTTCTCGTGCCTCTTCTATATCAATAAAACGTTAGCTATAGGAGAACTGAGTGTTTCAAGACACATTAAATAAGATAACGTATGTAAAATAGTATAAGGTTTTGGATAAACATTAAATTACTTCTTAGCATTCCAAAGTATAGCAATATATATAAGAATGTCAGTGTTTCTAGATCTTTGACTTTTAAAAGGTCAAAGTGTCACAAGCAAGGAAAGAGGCTACCAAAGTAATACCCTGGAGCCTGTTTGTGTCTTTCTACAAAGCCAGGTTTATTCAGTGGAAACGTCCCATATAAAACAATCAGGTTTCCATGAAGGTAAGCACAAAACACAGAGAGGGGAAATACAGTCTTACATGACAGAGCAAAGGGATGAAAGCCCTTAGCATTCCAAAACAAGCTCTGTTGACCATTGATGAAAGTAACTGTCTGTCAGTCCCAAGCCAGCAGCTAGATGGGCTGAAGCTCAGTCTTTGGTTCTCAGTGCACCCATCTGTGATGCTCTTGGTTCAAGCTTGAGCGTAATCTAAGGTGTTCAGTTTATATGGACCTTAATAGATGGGATCTTTATGCTTATTTCCCTTGCAGTGGGGGGGGGGGTGGTTAGCAGCAGTAGTTGTGGCTGATGTTTCTGAGGTTTTGGGTGTTCTGGTCACACCCTAAGGGTGTTTCCATTATGTGTCAGTTGACATTACTGTCATGGTTCCCATGGAATCCATTTTGTAAAGTTCAAAAAGGTCACATTTCCTTATGCTCTATACACCATGTTTTGTGTTTAACAAAACAAAATACTTTCTTAATTTGTTGAACATTAGATATTTTACAGATTTATTGGCTCCTTCAATTTCCTTTTCTTGGGCTGTATATAATTAAAGAAATTTTATGTCTATATTTTTCAGCTGAGTTATAAAAACTTTATATAAAAGGTTTTCAAATCTTTATGAAAATTATAATTTGCAAACTTTTGAAAGTGTATTTCCTTGAAAATTTTGTTCATATAGCATTTTCTAGTGTATAGAAGTTTTGATTTCTAAGTATACAATTTACTTTCTTTACCTCTGTCTTTGCTGTCATGATTAGGAAAGCCTGCCTTATCCTTATATTTTGGGTGACTTCATTCTCTGAAATTTAATGCTTGTAGGTGTTATAGAAAGTAGTTTCTATATATATAAAGTATAAAATGCTTGTGGGTGATATAGAAAGCAGTTTCTATAATGCTTGTGGGTATTATAGAAAGCAACTTCTAAATTATGATTATTATTTTTAACATCTTTGTCAAGGAAAGCAAACTTTTGACTAGAAATATAAAGTGTACACTACAGAGAGAAAATAAATTTTCAGGAGGAGTAAAGAAACTGGTTAAATGACTTCTAGTTTTTTGCCTTGATGAATTAGGCTCTAGTGTAACAGTGGAATGCTCCATCCCTCTGACCCTGTCTTAATTCTAGCCTGAATTTTTTCCTATGGTCTTTAGGCAAATAGCTCCTGTTATAGATATGCTAATCGTTAGAGAAATTCTGCTGGATCTTGAGTTTTTGGAAGAACAGCCCTTTGCCAGAGGGTGCCTTTCTCAAAGAGGTGGGCAAATATGTACAAACTAATGATTGTTTATCAAAGATTTGCAAGAGCCCAAGACCCAGCAGGGGCCAATGGAGGGAACAAAGAAATTTAGAGATTTCATGTTCTTCCTTGGATCCCTGTTGGTGCCCAAATGTCTGTAGTAGTCAGTCACTTCTTGCCCTGCCCATTCTCCCTTTCCTTGACATGAAAGAAAGCTGAATTCTGGGCAATATTAAGATAGATTTGAGGAACCTCTAAAGCCTCCATCTTTTCGAGCTGGTATCTATCTCCTTGATCAATAAACCTTTCTTTACTCCAAACTCTGACTTTTTGAATATTCGCCTTTTGAAGAATTGGGCACAAGAACTTTGGACTGGTTAACACTAGCATTCTGAGACAACCAACAAAAGAAACTGGAAGCTCCTCCTCAATTTTAGTTTTCCTTAAATAGTCTTGGAAGAAATAGAGCAAATAGAATGGCGAATAAACATGGGCTTGATTTTCAAAAAGGGGCAGAGGGAGATTTTGCAGGTTGTTGGGCTGATGAGGTTGGTTCAGGAAGATTTCTAGAATGTGTTATTTTTAAAAGGGTACTCATTACGATCGCTAGAAACCACTGTGGGTTCACTAAAAATAGAGCATATCTGGCTCACATTAATGTTTTTTTTATTAAAAATTAGAATAAATTGTATGTTTCTCACAACATTCTTGTAGACATGACAGAGGAATGTGAGTTGGATGTTTGTTAAATTAGATAAATGTGTAAATGATAGATAAGACATATAACAGTAACTGTATGTGGATTAATTTGAGCCTAAGGGAAATAGTGACAAAATTTTTCCACCAGTTTAAACTGTTCAGATTTTATCACTGGCCTCAGAATAGGTATTTGATAATTAATTATCCTTAGATAAGTAGTAGGAATATATTGTGTGAAAGAAATAAACAAATATAGACAAGATCTACATAGATGAGGTTCGATGAAAGTAAAGGTAAACTATAATTTTTTCACTAAATAGCATAACTGGTAGATTGAGGAAAGATGACCAAGAAGCCCATCTAAAAATCATTTGGGAGATGTCAGTAAATTCAGTGTGTATATCAACATATGACCACCAAGAAAACCAACTCTATTAGTTGTCGCATTAGGAAGATTGTAGTGTCCAGAATGAAGGAAGTAGTAGTCATTTCTTACTTAATGTTTGCCAAATTGCACATAGTGTATTGTGGTGACAAGTATCAAACACACATAAAGAGAGGCTGAGCTATAGTAAGAGAGAAAGTGAGTAGGATGGGGAACTAGAAACCATGTCTCAGAATGATGGCTGAAGGTACATAAAAACAGAGAACTCAGAGGAAACATGGGCATTTCAAGCTCAAACATTTGAAGAACTATCACATGGTGAATATAGAATTAGGTTCAGTGGTGGACCTAATAGAATGATAGGTTTCAGCTCAACGTAATGAAGAATTCTAGAGTTCTGAACTAGAGAAGTGAGTATTTAAGAATGAACTAGACAATTATTCAGCCAGTAATGCTACAGAAGAATAAGTTTGCCCAGGTGATCATTTTAAACCTGAGATTTCAACTTAATGAACTGTTCAGTTTTTCCAATACACAAAACCATTGGGAGGCATTCCTTAAACCTTCCAGCTTCATCTAATAAGAAGGTAGGTTGCATTACAGCGTATGTGACTGATCACCTTGGGCAGGGGACTCCAAACTATTCAGAGCAGTCTCGGGAACAGCCCATGTTCCCAGATCTCTGAATCACAAGACAACTTTAGTTTTTTGTGGCTGATTCCATAACCACGTTTGTTTGAAAGCATGACCAATAAAGGCCAAAGTTAAGTTTGGCAAGTATGGTAAGGATAACAAGTATGGCAAGTTTAGAAAACAGCTTGAAATAACAAGCTTATATTCTAAAATACTCAAATTAACTTCAGCTTGAAACAATCTTAATTTCTGTTTATAGCTTTAGTCACTACAGCTTTAACATTTAAGCTATTTAGTCATTTTAATTACCTTAATTCCTTAAACACACCTGCTTTGGTGCCTTCAATTTAAAAACCCAATCTGTAATGACTGAGGAAGATCATTGCTTGTCCATATTAGCCTTCTAAAACTACTGCATTGGGAAAGACTGGATGGGAACATGGCTCATCTCATGGTTATTCCCTATACATAGGACACCACTACGTATAGAGGTGGAGATGGGGACAAAAAATGACAGCATCACTGTGAATGGGAGAAATAAGCAAAGCTAGCAGTGCATTTTCTTCCTGTTTTTGTTCATGGAGGGATGAATAGAGTAACTACAACTTGAGGGTTAAGGATCATTTGTGATAACTGAATGAAATAATGTATATAACACAAGACTTAGCAAATGCCTGATACACGGTAAGGGTTCAGTAAATGATGGCTATGATTAGGATTGTGATTGTCACTATCAAACCAGATGGTGCAGGGTCACAGCCCCTTAGGATAACTTAGCTGTTTGAGGTGGGGGAGGGAGCTTATTCAGAGACCACGAAGTGGCTGGATTAGGGCTCAAGCCTGATCAATTTTCCAGGAAGTAGAGTCAATTCTCTTATTAGGGTTCATACCATAGAGCCTTCCAAGGAAGCATGGCCCTGCTAACACTTTGATTTCATATTTCTAGCTTCCAGAATTGTGAGAGAATAAATTTTATTTTTTTTAAAGCTACCTAGTCTATGATATTTGTTATGGCAGCTCTAGGCAACTAATACAGATAGGGAATACAGAAGATCCAGTGAAGGAAGAAATAGAAATAGAATTTCATAGCTAATGAAAATATGAGTATTAGGGCTGAAGGTGTTTTATTAGTAGTAGTATTTTTAGGCCAAAAAGTTATTACTTGTGTGTGGTGGAAGCTTTAATTTTCAGATAGAAAAATAGAACTAATGTGACTCTTGGCATTTGAATTTTGGATTCTTCTTCATTAGCACCGTGCTCCAGTGAGACAATAACATGGCTTCGTGTGCTTCACAGTGGGACTTTAGTATTACAGGAAATGGATGTCCACGGAACTTATTTAATTGCTGTTGGACACATGCACGATGACAAAGCTGAATTTAGCCCAGTTCAAAATTCCTTGCACAAAAATTTGGTGGTGGTTATTTATAACCTTTCTTCACTTGACACTGGAAAGGAAAAACTTCAGTCGATTGGGTCCTGAGTATGCAACATTTTCAAAGGAGATATATTTTGATTAATAATCAAAGGCAGTTCACTCAATTGCATATCAGAACTAGGCCAGAGCTCGATGCTGACACTCAGTGGTCTGATTTCCCAAAAAGTTTTTCGGTGGTGGCTTTTGGTGTGTGGAAAGTTATGGATGTCTATAAATGAAGAGGAAGGCACACTCATGAGAGTGCTCACCTGTTGTGATTGATTGAAAAAGAGACATTACCAGGAGTGGAGGGCAAGCCTGATTTTTAGCTGCAGAGTGTTGACATGCTCTATGTTCAGATTCCAGACCCCATGTGTCTCATAGCCTTTAGCTGAGTAATGGAGTTAAGCCACTGAGTAATGGAATTAAGCCATTGAAATCCAATCACTGATGTTTTTCTCTATTTTGCAAATTCTAATTAATGGCCTAGAATCAGATCTGGAAATAATCAGAGAAAATATCTACTTCAGTATCTTAATTTGACAAATTAGGAAACTGAGACCAAGGAGATGATTTGGCCAAGTTTATATTGTTACAGTGCTGTTTTGAAGTTGGGCCTTTTAGCTTTTATTTCAAGCTTTATCCATATTATAGTGCCCCCTACTTTGCATTCATGATTACAAAGTCTGTGTATTTTCTTAGTTAACCAGATCATGTTGAATGGAGTTAATTGTGAAAATGTATCATTATATTTCTTATCTTGAAAATTTTATTGTCGTATATGCTATATTATTAATTAGTTAATTATTAATATTATTGAAATTGAAGATGTGAGAATTAGTTCTAGTTATACTACCTATATTTATGACCTTAGATGTGTCATTTATCTTCTCTAGATTTAAATTAATCCTACCATATTTAAATAAAGTTATGAGGATTTCTGTTTTATCCGTATATTGTTATAAATAAAATTGCATATAAAATCACTAAGTATGGTCCCAATTGGTATGCAGTAGGTGGTCAAAATATATTGATTGAATCTGAAAGTTGTGGTCAAATTTATTATTTTTTTTGCTTTCTTCTTATAAGTGATAAACTTCATCATGTCTATTGGGCTGATATATAGACTTTCCTTAAAGACGATAAACAAAGAAACACAGTATGTGAGGTATACACATGTAACACTTATAATGAAATGCCTCATTTAATACATATCGCAATCTGATGTACAGATATGGTAAAGACCTATGTTTTAAGAATGATATAATTGAGGCTTAGAGAAATTAAATAATTTGCCCAAGACCTTAGTGATTGTAAGTGATGGATCCAGAATTTGAACCCATGCTATATTCCAGAGTTCTTGATGACGCCCACTCTACCACATTGCCTACTTGTGGATCAAAAAAATTAGATAAATTGTGCATTAAATTTTTTTCCTTTTTAACATTAGCATCATAATGACTTTAAATTAAATTGTTCACTTCTGAGAAGCGACTCTTAGGAATAAGTTGATATGGTTCTTAAGTCATTTCAATTTTCAGTTCACTTTCTAATAAAAGTTATTTTCAAAGATTCTTCTCCTAGGTACACACGTACATACCCATGCACATTCATTCAAAACAAACTTTAAAACATTATTATAGGCTCATTATCTTATTCAAAGGTATATTCACTTATTGAAAAACAAGATAACAGCTACATTAAAATGTGTTTTTATGTGCAAAAGACTTAACTTTATAAACTTCAGGAGAAATATTTTGTTTGAAAAATAGTTGTGGTCTTCATGTGTGTGTTAAAGCTTGAGAGGACTTAGGCAAGTACTTTTGAGGTGTCCCACAATATTCTTGAAGTGTCTCTTTGGAGAGCAAAACCTGCCAATCTCATCGTATGGTTTTAAATTGAAATCTTACTACAATTAAAACTTTACTCCCTGCATTTTTCATTTCTGGCTTTCTAAAATGAATGACTTGTGGTTTTCTCATCAAAAACTTGCCTAATTTATCAGGGAACTTTATTTACCCTTTTATGTGACTTTTTTTTGAGACCAGAATTTTATTCATTTATTTCTTTTACATTGTTTTCCTTCAACCTATTCTTATATCCTGTCTGAGGAATAGCAGTTCTTTCATTTTCTTTCTGCCTTTTGGTTAGAATTATTTGGATATTTTTCATGTTCAGGACAACAGAAGTTCAGCAGAACTGACAATCCTGGAAATGGCTGAATAGATGCTTAAGTGCAAGCTTACCATGTGATTTAATTATTTATCATTTAGATGCCTTTAAAAGGCTATTCTATTCTGACCGTATTGCTTCTCTCTCTCTCTTTCTCTTTTTTTTGCCTCCCCTAAAGATAACCTTTATGCCATGTACTCTTTTCTTCTAAAGGTCAAGAACTTAATTAAAAAAATTATATATATCATTAAAATAAAATTATTTGTTCATTTTTTTGGTACAATAGCCATGTAATTTAAAAATTTTATAGTTAACACATATATTTGATAATATGGAAACTTATCAAAGGTTTTTAAAATGATATCCTAAAAAAGATGATAAGTTTTACATTTTCAGAGTTATATATCAAGATCTTTCTATGCATTAAAGCTTCACCCAAACTTGAGTAATCCCTGGACAGGAAGGAGTATGTGAGATGGATGGAAATTGGTTAATTATAATGAGTTTGAATTTGATATCAATCCAGAAAGCTTTCAGGAGAAACAAACAATAAACATACAAAATATCAGGTAGTGGTGAGTTGAGAATATAAACCAGAGATCTGATGGAGAGTGACTGAAGTTGTATGGGGAATAATTTTGATTGGAGGGTCAAGGAAGTAGAATTGCTAGAAAAAATAGAGTACTCCCAATTGAAGTTGAATCTCAGATAAAAGATAAATTTTTTAAAGTATATGTCTCAAATATTGCATAGGATATACCTTTACTAAAAATTACTTACTGTTTATCTGACATTCAGATTTTCCTGGGAGACCTATATTTTGCTGTTTGACAACAATATAAGGAAGGCCTCTCTGAGGAGATAATGTTTGAGCTTAGAGTTGGATGATGACAGGGAGCCAACTATCAAAAGATGAGCAACAAAAGCATTTGGGTAGAGAACTGTTGGGCAAAAGCCAGAAGGTAGAAGGAACTTGGTGTGTTTAGGAAAAATTAAATTTACTGGGGTTGGGGAACTGGCAAAGAAGAATGTAGCATGAGTTAAAGCTGGAAAAGTAGGTTAGAGCTAGATTAAGTAATACCTTCTAAACTAGGGAAAATTTGGATTTTATTCTAAGTGGTATGATTAGCCATTGGAGGATTTTTAAGCTAGGGTGTCATGTGGATGTGACTGGGTTGAGTATGTGTAGGGAGGATTGGGATGATGTATGTGGTATATTGATTTATGATATAAAAATGAACTCTAGAGAATGGGTTGTGGGGCACCAAATGTGAAAGTGGAGAGGCTAATGAGGAGGTCATCACAGTGATCCAGGCTGGTGGGGATAGTGTCTGGGACTTGACTGCCAGCAGTGGAGATGGAGAGAAATGAACTCTGTATATGTTATGGGTAGAGCCTACAGAACTTGCAGATTGACAGATGACATTAAACTAATATCTCTAAAGAACTGAGAGAAAATAGCTGTCAACTTGTATTTCAGATGAGCTTAGCTATCATTCAGGGTGAAGGCAATATAAGGAAGTTTATTACTCATAGACATTCATGGGAGAAACTATTTATACCTTAACAGTAGAAAAGTGAACCCAGATAAAGGATGTAGGATATAAGAATCAATAGTGCAAACAATTTTCTAAAAAATATGTAAATAAGTGCAATTAATTAATGACTGTAAAAATGAACATGAAAAGAAAGTTCTAAATAATAATACTATGAAAGAGGAGTCAAGTGGGTAGCCATGTCATACTAAGTTTTTGTTTAAGTGTCAGCCAGAGATACTAATAAGTCTAATTTTTAAGTGAAAATTTACAATGAAGTATTAATTGAAGTAATTTTAGCTGTGGAAATTCAGTTCAATGCAATTTATTTCTTGATAACCTATATTCCATTAGTGGCAGGGATAGGTGGTGGTGGTGTCTCTGTTCTATGTTATCACTTAGTGAACCAGGCTTATAAATGCTATGTTTTCAACAAGGCTTTCAAAGGTGTTGACGAGGGGTGAGATGTGGGGAATGGAGATTTTAATGGACCAAACTTAGCAGTGACATTCCTCAGTTCTATCCACATTCCATTGGCTTGGCTATGGCTCAGTTTAATAGCCATACCCACCCATTATCAGGGGAGACTGGAAAATACAGTTTAGTTATGTGCTCAGGAGAGAAAATTAATAGGTTTTATGAACAGTTAGCCAGTCTCTGTCACAAGTATGAATTTTAACAGTAAATGTAACACCGAGAATAAAGTTATAATCTATAACTTTGAAACATGAAAAAGGAAAAAAGATACCACAGAAATCTTTATCCATTTAATAGCAGGCAGAAAAGGAAAAAAAGTATCAGGGAAAGATGTTGAAAACAGGAAATGTAAGATAAGACAGTAGGAATCACTACAAATATGTCAGTAATAACAATAAGTATAAACATATTAAACATATCTATTACAAGTTTATGTGATTGGGTTGAAACAGCCCAGCACTATGCGATGCTAATAAGACACATTATCTAAAACAAACTCATATATAAAGTTTAAAATTAAAGGCATGGAAAAAGATGTACTGGCTAATATTAACAAAAAGCTCAAGAAACAATATTAATATTATACAAAAGAGAATTTGAGGCAATTATTTGTAGAGATAGAGAAAAAGCTATTAAATTTACTTTCATTGTTCTTTTGAAAAGATCATAATACTGTAGAGTTAAATCATCTTTTCATGTTTTTCTTTGATGGCAATTTTTTCTGAAAATTCAGATGTCAGTTCTAAAAAGAAGGGGAATCACCCTTTGGAAACAAATTTTTTTTTTCAATTTAAAAATATTTTAAAATTTTAATGTTCTTCCATTTTTGGTCAATAAACCCTATTACCTACAAAAGGTAGAGAGATTTAAATAGAAGCCAAAAACCCATTAAATTCAGATTCTTTTTCTAACCTTCTCATATGTCTAATTCATCCTCTGGTTCTGGTTAGAATGAAGTGGCCTCAATTTGTAAAAATTAAATATTACTTAGAATAAATATTGTACTTTGGTCATAGTCATAAAACTGAATATCAAAGTACCCCCAGAGATACTGAGGTGGGGAGTAGGATTCATGTTTGTGTTTAGAAAAAGTCAGCTGATAAGCTCTGGGCAAAAGCAACTTTCTTATTTCTCCTCCAGGAGTTGGGGGCTCTTTTGCAGGCATATTTAGACTATCTTTTAATATAAATGTGATTTATTTTGCTAAGTAGTTCTCTTACAAACTTATATTGTGCTCTTATGATATGCTAAGCACAGTTCAGAACTGAGCCTACAATGACTATGAGGCCTGGCTCTTTCTCTCCAGTATGGGAAGACCAGTGTGGAAGAGAGAGAAATAAATATTGAAGAGTAATGTGGGAAATGCCATAAGGAAGCTCATAGTGCCATGTGATGTGGGCAAAGAGGCAAGTGCTTCTAGATGCAGAAGCCAAATAAACTATCAAATGAATTCACCAGATCATTTTGATTCTTGCCATCTTGCTGCTGATTTTCAAATTGATAACTAATAAAGAAAACAAATTGGGCCATGCACAGATATCTAGGAAGGTGCTCACATAAATCTCTTTGACTAGCTCTTTAGTTTCAAAATAAGGCCAGTTTAAATATTTTTGAAAGAATGCCTCTTCCACTAAGACTTTCTTAAGACTACAGCTACAAATGGCAAACAGGCATCCTGGGAGCAAACTGACTAGTGCATGTGAGCCTCTTTTAACTTGCTTAGCTGAGTCATTGTTTCTAATGTTTTGAGGTCTTAAAGAGCCATGTGAGTCAATAAACCACGTGTAACCAAGGACGTAATGTTCTGTTTGAAGGCTATTTTTTTGTCTTTCACAATATTAAAACAAGAGATTGAAGGACAGGACCTTAAAGATGAGAGAGAGGGAGGGAGGGAGAGATAGGGCGGAAAGAGAGAGACACACACACACACACACACACGCACACACAGAGACAGACAGAGAGAGACACAGAGAGACAGACAGACACAGAGAGACAGAGAGAGAGACAGACAGACAGACACACACACACACACACACAGACAGAGAGAGACACAGAGAGACAGACAGACACAGAGAGACAGACAGACACACACACACACACATACACACACACACACACACACACACACACAGAGAGAGAGAGAGAGAGAGAGAGAGAGAGAGAGAGAGAGAGAATTTCTTTACTTTGTCTACATACGAAAATGCCCTTCCTTCAACATTTATCTACTTTCAGAGATGCTTTAACATGAAATGTGCTTATTTTGCTGGAGGACTGTTCCAGTTATTTATCACTATGTAATAAACCACACCAAAAACCTGGTGGTTAAAAACAACACTATTCATTTTATTTGCAAATAGGCAATTTGGACAGGACTTGATAGGGATGACTGTTCTCTTTTCCACATGGTGTCAGCTGGGCGCTTCGACTGTGGCTGGTGAATCCACTCCCAGGATAGCTCATTCCATGGATAATAAGCTGGTACTCACTGTTAGCAGGTAGCTCAGCTGGGTCTTTTCCTTGGGATGCTTGGGTTTTCCCAAAACTTGGTCTCTGGATTCTAAGAGCAAGTTTTTGAAGAGACAGGAAACAGAACTGTTAGTGTATTAAAGTCTAGGCCCAGAAGCTATCTCAGTGTTACTTTCACAATCTATTGGTTAAAGCAGATACAGAGCCCATCCACATATAAGGGGAGGGGATATTGACTCCACCTCTCTAATGGAGGAATGTTAGAGTATTTGTGAACATTTTAACTGGCTACAATGCCAAAGCCCAGCCCTGTTTCTGTCATTGTGAAGCATGATGAGAGTCTTAGGGCCACAGTCGAAGGGGAGAGTCATACTAAAGAATAGATGAGTGAGAAGGATAAATCCAAATACAGTAGGCTTTAGCATCCATAAATGATTTTTACTGGAGTTTAATTAACCTTCCCCAAGGAATACTACTGCTTTTGCTGTAGCAGGGATATAGGGACAGAGGTAAGGGCTAGGAGAGATTCCTCTCAGGTCAGTTTTAGTGAACTCATCATTCCGGAAGTTGCTACATTTTTCTGTCTTTTTATGCTTTCATCTTTGCTCACTCCTGATTCTAATTTTGTTCCATCCTATTTATTGCTTGCTCTGTGCTCATTTCTCAGACTGATTTTTTTTCTGTATTATTTTAGTTCATACAACCAATTCTGTTTTTCCCCCTTTCTTTTATCTTCTTTCCTTATATTTACTTCTCTGTAATCTATTATTTATTTATTTACTTACTTTTCAGTTAGAATTTTTTTTGCAATTCAACAGTAAGTTATATATATTTTGCATTGTATGTTCACCATCCATAGATTTCTTTCTGTCACCACATATTTGACCTTTTTTACCCCATCTGCCCCTACCCTCTGGTACCCACTGGTCTGTGGTTCATGTCCATGAGTCTCTATTTGTTTGTCCTATTCATTTGTTGCTTTTAGGTTTATATCCCACAAATAAGTGATATCATATGATTTTCAACTTTTTCAGTCTGGTTTATTTCGCTTAGCATGATTATCTCGAGGTCCATCCATGTTGTTGCAAATGGCAGTATTTCATCTCTTCTTATGGCTGAGTAATATTCCATTGTATATATGTACCACAGCTTCTTTAGCCAATCATCTGTTGTAGGACACTTCGGTTGCTTCCATGTCCTGGCCACTGTGAATAATGCTGCTATGAACAGCAGTGTGCAAATATCTTTTCGGATATGGGTTTTCAAGTCTTTGGGGTAAATAGTAGAGGGATTGCTGGATCATATGGTAGATCAATTCTTAGTTTTTTGAGGAACCTCCATACTGTTTTCCATAGTGGCTGTACCAATTTGTAGTCCCACCAGCAGTATATGAGGGTTTCTTTTTCTCTGCATCCTCTCCAACATTTGTTATTACTTGTCCTGTTGAGTATAGTTATTCTAACAGGTGTGAGATGGTATCTCACTGTGGTTTTGATTTACATTTCCCTAATAGCTAGTGATGTTGGGCCTCTTTTCAAATATTTGTTGGTCATTTGTATGTCCTCTAGGGAGAAGTGTCTGTTTAGGTCCTCTGCCCATTTTTTAATTGGATTTTTGTTGTTGTTGTTGTTATTGAGTTGTATGAGTTGTATATTTTGAATATTAGGCCCTTATCGGAGGCGTTGCTTGCAAATATATTTTCTCACTTGGATGGTTGTCTCTTTACTATTTCTCTGTAATTTAAATAGAATTATAGATGTGGTGAGAATGTTTAGCTACTTAATATGGCTCTCAAATAACATACTGAGAAGACAAATGATTGATTTAAAAAAGCTTTATCACAGGAAAACAACAACAACAAAAAGAAATAGAAACATGTCAGCATCTTGAGCCAAAAAGCATTTTTTAGAATCATTTATTTTATTAGGTAATTTAATGGTATCGTATACCTAGATACATTAAACATACTTTCAGCTATTTATTTGCATCTTGGAGATCCAGTTTTAAGTTTATCAAGACCTTAAGGAGTTTTGATCAGTTGCATCAGAACTCTTGCCTACATGGGGATTTTAAATTAGTCTAAGTGTAAAAAACACTTTAAAACTTTGACTAATTATCTTAAAGCTTTTCATTGATGTCAACATTTGCTTTTGGATATTTACTTTGGTTTTAATTTAACAAAATGATCTCATGATTCATTTCCAAAGGGAAAAAAAGTAATTTTCTTTTTGTCTTGATTTTTGACATTCTTTTCTTAAGTAGCAAATAACACAGAAGCAAAAAGATACCAAGATAACAAGTTTATTTCACATTATTAGTTGCTGAAGGTCAAGTTCTAGAAGTACCTGTTCCGATCCTCTTTGTACTTATGTTCAAAGTGGAATCCCTTAGATTAGAATTTCATAATGGAGTTAAGATTTCTATTAGTTAAAAACACACTCATATTATTTTTCTCTGAACAACTTACAGTCTGGCAATACTTGAAGTTACACTTTATTGGCTGAACATGTTAAATTTATTCCACAGGTCAAAGGCTGCAGCTGGGCTGAATGCTAATTAGACTAAACACTGAATACTTTTTATGTAACTTGATGTAACAGGCAAAGTTCAAGATTCTCTTTGGCTAAATAACATTACTATGTTAGGATGTAGGAAAAATCTATATCTTAAACTATATCTTTTTAAATCTAATGAGCAAGTTAAGATTTTTGCAAATTTATAGAAGTAATTGGTGAGAGGATCACTCGTTCATTCACTTAGCACACATTTATTAAATATCTGAGGTAGTTTTGGAACCTCTGATGGGAACTAATAAATAGTACTCCTCTCTTGACCAAGTTTTGAACAAATGAATTCAACAAATGGTCAAATATTTATTGACTGCTTATTATGGGCCAGGCACTGTTCTAGAAGCTGGGATATAATCATTAAAGAAAACAGACACAAATTCCTGGTCATGTAGTTGGTTATATTTTACTAAGAATAGATAGATTGAATACGAAGGATGGTTTTTATAAATAATAAAATTGGAAGAAGTAGCTTCTGAGACAAATTATTTGTAATTCTGATCCTGGGATTAGTTAGATTTTGCTACCCAACCATTCCCATCCAGTGCTAAGTCGGCTTCCTCATGTGGGGACACATCTGTGCTGACAGCTAGCTCTCCACAGGAAAAAAATGGGGGACATGTCCAATTATTTACCAATTCATTAGTTTGATAAGCCATTCCATCTCTCCTGTGGCGATGTGAGTTAAGGAGAGAAGTCAGGTAAGTTTTAGGGAGTATTACAGCTGTAAGGCAACTATGGCCCCTTCTAAATTTAGTTGTTGGGGATTGTGTTCTTAATTGCTCATGAGAGACTGCGAGAACTCCAAGGCCAGGGAAAAAGCACAGGGTGGCAGTCTCCCACTCCAGGTAATCATACAGATAATAGCAATATTCAACAGAACATCTCATTTTCCAGGTCAGATCAGATCTGCAATGTTTGCTAAGGAGCTGTGGTACATAAGGTATTGTTCTGGGCAACAACAGGAAGAATAGAAATATCACAGTGACACTCTCCAGCCCTAAGGAGCTGTACTCTAGTGGGAGGACAGACAGATATTTACTAATGACAAAGCTGAAATAGACTTTGGCAAAAGTGCTTCTGGGAAGTATTTTGACAATAGGAATTGTGAACGCTTCCTTTAAGAATGCATTCGAGTTAGGCCTTGAAGTTCCAGATCAAACGTTATCTTTTCTTGGAGTTTGGTCTGATTCCAACAGCAGGAATCAATCTTTCTTTCCTCTAAATTCCCACAGCAATCTAACATCTCCTATGTGCTTTATATTCTTATACTTTATCTACTAGATAATTGTCATGAATCTATTATTTCTCCTTTATACCATAAGCTCACTGAAGCTAGGAAGCATGTCTCACACAGAGTAGGCATTTGAGAAATGTTTCTCAAGTGGATAAACAGGAAACCTACAATGGAGACATTTTATTGAAACGGTTACTAATATCTCTCATAATTTTTTTTCCTGATGGAAATTGAAGTGATAATGTCTTCATTTCTCACCCTTTGTATGATCATGGCCACACAAGAAGAGGTTATTCCAATCACTTGTTTATCTACCTAGTCATGCATTGAAATGTTCATTTACGTGCTCTGGTTGTCTATTTTCTGAGTATCTGTCATGTGTGACCCTTCATATAGGATAGAAGAACTTCTACTAGAATAATTATATAGACCTGGATCCAGAAGGAGACATATAAGAGCTGTATGTTTTTACGGCTACCTTCCAAAAATAGTTTGGGAGTATGAAACTCCATTATGCTTTTTTAACTCTTGTTATTTTATTTGTGGCTCTTTCTGAGATTTTATGGCTATGCATAATTTGAATAGCCCAAATATAATGAGAAACAGATTATAATAGTACAACTCAATTTTTAAGAGAAAAATTATCTATAGCTGTTCCTTTCACATTCTAATGTCAATCGCCATTAAGATAACTGTGACAGATTTGCTGCAGTATTTACTCTGTGGACCACAATAACAGAAAAACAATATATGAATGGCACTCTAGAATCTCAAAGGATTCTAAGGTTTCAAGGGCTTGAATGTATGACTGAAAACTTGGCAAGACCCATAACCAGTGCCGGCAAAAGGAGAAATGCTGAAAACCCCATTTCCATGCTAGCTTTCCTGCTAATCTGGCCATCTTTGTAAGTGTGGTTCTCTGGTCTGAGCTGGCAAAACTTCTCTGGGTTTTGCTTTACTTCTGAGGTTCAATGTTTTCACTTGTGTGGTTTGGCTTCTGCTAAACTGCATTGAGAGCTTTGGATGAAACTCCTGAGGTTTGAGGCTATGTGAATCAAATCTGTTGAAAAGACATATTTACAGTACTTCGCTGATTTCAAGTTCTCCAGCCCTGTGGTAACTGTAATTCCTGCTATGTTGGGTGTAGTCCTCTATTATTGTTTTTACTCAGCACTCCAGAGTTATCATTCAAAAAAATTATAATTGATTATATATGTACAGTCTTCTTATAAAGATACCTTAGTTAGATACTCTATGTCCTCATGGCATGGAACTTAAATACCACTTTCTAATGCAAAGCAAGTATTTTCCAGGATAACTTGGAATCCTGGATGATTCTGTGGGACACAGGAAAACACATTAGAGTGGAAATTATCAATGGGAGAGTAAATTTAGTAGGCCTGTAGTTTGATTAAGTTAAGCTGCTCCAAATAACAAACACAAAGAAATTCACATCAGGGTTCTCAGGCTTCCATGAAATCCCCAGGTTTCTCTTGCATTCATGATATTACTCAGTGTAAATCATGTGCCTGCAGTTTTCTGTGCTTTAGAGCAGTGATTTTCTATCATGGGTGGTTTTTCCCCCTAGGGGACATGTGCAACGTCTGGAGATATTCTGGTTAGTGAGAAAAAGAAGGGGAGATAGATATTTTAAGGAGTAGTGATTACAATTAATATGGTATTTGTCTGAGAGACAGTGAGCATGGCTGTACCTTGGCAGGGGTCATACTGAATTCAGGCTAGTCTTCAATGTTGTTAAGTTTAGAAAATTGAACTTTAGTAGTTCATTAAGGGCAGTCAGACATCTGTAAGAGCTTCTACTTTGCTGCAGTAGTCAGTCATTTAAATTAGACAATTTTCAATGTCCATTTATAATTCTCTGTTTCTTTTGAGTTAAATGCCATTTTGATTGAAGAAATCTATGAAGGGAGAGAACTCTACCAAATGTGACAATCACGAGGTTCAGAATATATTTTTTATATCTCAGCTCTCATGGTACATATGACGTTGCCTGATATTCAGTAATATTCAACACAAATTTGGGGGCATTTACAATGGGTCAGACACTGTAGGGGCTCCATTGGGTTTTAAATGTTTATGTTTTAATGACAGAAGTACTGTTAAGCTTTTCCTACATACAGCATTGTCGTGTTAATAAGCAAGTGCTAGAGGAGGTGTGCAATCTGAAGAGTTCCATCCTGTTAGCGGCATATACCACATCTCTTAAAATTTCCATCTTGTCTTTATTCCTACTGCTCCTCGCCCCCAGTTTTGTCTCTTACTACCTTTCATCTACCATTAGAATTCTAGTTTTCTTTTTGGCTTCTACTTCTGTTTCTACAGCCTACCACAAATTAGCCTTCTTAAAGGTTAATTTTGAGCCTGTCCTCTGCTCAAAACCCTTCAATTCTAGGGCACTCCTTCACAGTAAAGTCCTACTTCCTGTCACCCAATATCCTCCCTGTCCTGTCCCTAATTTTTCTTTCAAGCTCATATTTTCATTGCTCTTCAAACCCTATGTTCTAGCCAGCCGGAATCGACTGTCATTTTCCTACCTGTTCTGCACTGTCCCTCTGGTGTTTTCATTAACCTGTTCCCTGTGCAAGGCACACCCCCCCGTCCTGTTACTGTGTACATTTCCTACCCTCTCTTCAAAGATTGGGTTGAATGCACTATCTCTAAATCTTTTCAGCTGGAAGTTCTTTGCCTCCTCTGAACTTCTCGTTTCCCTACATGATGCAAAGTATTTTTGCTCTTGATTTAAAAGCTATATGCTATTCCTTCAGAAAAAAACCCAAAAAACAAAAAACAAAACTCGTGTGAAAAAAAGAGAGGCAGCATGGTATACAGCAATGCTTCTCAAACTTTAATATACATGCAAATCTTGTTAAAATGTACATGGGAATCTTGTTAAAACCAGGCTCTGATTCAGTAGTTCTGGGTGAGAGTTTGAGATTCTGCATTTTTAACAAGTTTCCAGGTTGATGCTTCTGCGGCTCCATGGGCTACACTGTGGGTAGTGAGGATGAATAGGGTTTGAAACAATGTCTGTAAACAAAAAGAATAGACAGATTAGCTGCAAGTAACTAGCAGATTTCATTGTGCTGAAAAAATCTAGGATTTGAATATTACAGTTTTAGGTTGCATTTTTGTTCCCGTCGTTTCCTGGCTTTGTGGTCTTAAAACAAGTCAGTTAATTTCACTAAGCCTTAGCTTCATCTTCTGAAAAATAAGGGTAATAACATGCTTGTCAATCTTTGCTGTCTCTAGTTTGGCCCAACAGCCACTAGTAATCTGCTATCTGCTAGCTCAGTCCCCTAAAACCACTAGCCTAGCCAGTAAGAAGTAATCCTAGATCTTGGTTTGGAGCTCTCTCTCAATTTTTAAGCATAGTTTGACAATGTGCTTTGTGGTTTCTATGATTAGTGGCTGGGTTGGGGGAATCTCGGTACAGGGGGCACTTGAATGAATTTTGTACTTCAGCCTTCCTACCTAACCTTTATCATGAGTGGTCATGTTTCAGATGATCTTCAGGCCTAGTACCTGGTTTTCACTTAGTCACAAATTTCTAATTTCTGTTATCTATTTGTGGCCAGTCTCTTACCTCCAGGACTAGCCCTGGTTCTGCTTTTCTTTGTACTACCTGAAATGGATCCCTGATGCTGGGTCCTTAGTTGTTTATACTTTTCCATTGCTCTGCTCTTCCTTAGGTGAATGTCTAAGGACATTCACTTAATTGTTGTTTAGGCCCCAGTAGGATTTGAGAGTATTAGTTTATTATTTAAACATGTATTTGAGGGTTCACTATGAGCCAGAATGATGCTGTCTATAGCTCCACTTAGTTTTATCCATGCCCTTGTTTAATTCCTTATTTCTGGTTGAGAACTTTCTGATGAAGTTCATACTAGTTACAGCATTATCTGTTACAAAATTTTAATGATTGTGAGGCTTAAAAGGATTAATGATTGTGAAAGTTCTCTTTCAACTAACTGCTAAAAAATGTAATTATTTTGTAACTATAATGTATGTATAGACACATGCAAAAAATGTATATTGAATAAATTAATCAATTTCTTGACTTCTTATAAGCCTAATAGGATCTTTCTTACAAGTGATTAAAAACTCAAAGGAGGAAAAAATCCAGCACTAAGTGTCTGATCTAGAAGTATTAGTACAACTAAGGTTGGCTTTGTGCAAAAATGAAGCATAATTTGATAATACATTTACCTGTATTATTACCTAATCATGTCTTCCCAGATAAGCTCTAACAATACCTGAAATAGCTACAATTAGAGTTTTCTCTTAGATAAAGTCATGGCAGTGGATCATGGTTAAAAAAATGTTCTTGGAAGCAGGAGACTTATTATCGGTTGTTAATTATTTTGAGAAGATACATTTATCAGGTAGGTTGCTATCATTTTGAGAAGTAGGAAGTAGGACCCCAAAGAAAAGAAAGAACAAAAAGTGAAGAGGTCTTCAGATAGGAAAGACAGGAAAAAGGTCTTAGAGGATGAGCCTCAGCGTTCTGGTTGGCGGAGAAAGAAGGGGCCACCTTCGAAGCTGTGCCAGAAATAGTAGGTGAAGCAAGCCTGCGTTTTTGGAGGGAGGAACAAAAAACTGGGGCATCCTTTGGAAAAGTATTGTGTTAGTGAGCTCAAGTTGCCATAACGAAATGCCATAAACTGGGCAGCTTATACAACAAACGTATATTTTCTCACAATTCTTAAGGCTGGCAGTCTGAGATCAGAGGCCAGTGTGGTTGGGTTCTGGTGAGAGCTCTTTTCCTGGCTTGTAGATTGGCTGCCTTTTCACTATGTCTTCACATGATGGAGAAAAAGAAAAAGAGAACATGCTCTCTGGTGTCTCTTCTTATAAGGGCAATAATCCTATGATGAAGACCCACCCTTATGACCTCATCTAAACTTTATTACCTCCCAAGAAGCCTCATCTACAAATACCGTCACATTGAAGATTAGGGCTTCAGCATATGACTTTTGGAGGTACCCAATTCAGTCCATGGTAAGTGTAATCATGGGAAATGTAGGTTTTATCTTCTTTTTCTAGTTTCTACTTCTAAACTTTCCTCTAAATATTGAAATACTTTGAGCTCATGGCTCAGAATCCTTTAACTCTTCACTGTTCA
>CM053502.1:49384432-49418334 GCA_028627145.1 Eidolon dupreanum
GTATAGAAGTTTACTGTTTCTTTAATTTCAATAAATATATTAGCAATTTAATAACCTGTTAGACAGTTTAATGAAGATTAAAACTTGAAAATATGTTGCCAGAAATCTGCTCGCTGTCAATAATTCACTTTTAAATTATTAACAAGTTTGAAATCTCAAGTATAAAGTAAGTATAAAGGTAGAGGACCTACATTATACTAATGAATTAGAAGTTAATATGGGCCTTAAGAAATAAAAATATTTTATAAATATTAAGACAACTCTTTATAGAAAAAGAGTATTTTCCAAACATACAAATAAGTTGCCAAATAGGAGTCTAAACTTAGAATACAAATATGATAGTATAACCAGAGAAACTATCTAACCTAATACATGAGTATTGCAATTAAAAGGAGAAAAATCTGCAGTAAAAGGAAACCATTAGGTGGTCCCCATGGTCAGGGAGCTTCGAGTGGAAACATTACTCAAGACCTGAACTTCAGAGGAAACAGTGAAATAGAGTTGTTGCCTGGTTGTTTGTCCTAACATTCTTATTCTTCAGTGGGCACATTTGTTTATGTTGTAAGTCAATGACTAAGAATTCAAGTGTTGTACAAAGAGCGACAATTAAATAACACAAGGCATTTTCATTAGTGGTCTCCTAGCTCCTTTCAGGAAAGCACAAGTCTGTTGGTCAGGGGAGGATCCTTTTGTCTCCTCTCTGGGTATTTTCTTCAGTCCTAACAAACCAAGCTATTGTGTATATTTTCCCTTCACACACACACACACACACACACACACACACACACACACACACACACACACAAAATGTAGACAGTCACCCTTCTTAATGTTTTAAACAAAATGAGCAATAAAAATTGTTGAAAGGAGAGTTAAAAAAGGAGAATATAACGGAAGATAAACCCACCCACCTTTCCTTGAAGCAGATGGCACTCTTAAGAACAGTCCTTTTTCCCTGAAGAGACACCACAAAAAAGAAAGGAATCTACTGGAATGTGAGATGACTAAGCTCATCTGTTTTTAGTCTTTACAATAAACTGCTGTTTTTGACTTGTGAAAGGGTAGAAAAAGCTAGTTTGAGGTAATAGAAGGTTAGGGAACTACACTTCACAGCCATCTTAGTGATGCAAAGTGATTGTAAAAAGGATGAACGGTGTTTATTAAGCCCAAGACAAGTATTAAGTAACTAAATAGTTGTATATATATTTTATTCTCCTTATGTATACAAGGGACTTTATGCATTCTCACACAGCAGGGGAAGGTACTTAACTTATGAGTGTTTATTATGTACCAAGTATATGGTAGATATTTTATTTAAATTATTTCTTTAACTCTAGAATACTTATTAAGTTATTACGGATGTTACTTACTGAATGATTACAGGGTTATTGTGAGGGTTAAATGAGATATAATAGGTAGTATCTGATATATAAAATCCTCACAGCCCTATAAATCTGAACAAGGTTAAAATGACTCAGCCAGTATCACACAACTAGAAAGAGATCAAAATGGTATTCTGATCTGGACCAACCCCACAGCCTGCACTACTGCTGCTTGCTGTAGCTAATGACTACAAAATAGTGCATTTACTAGATAATGGTCTATGACACATGTGATAGGAGGGATCTCAGGCCAGAAATTCTAAGCAAAAAGCATATTATTGTTAAAATCTATTTTGAGTAATAATCTGTAGTTACTGGGAAGAATATATTTTTATGCCCCTTAAAGGACAGTGTTTTGAAAATTTCTTAATTACCTTCTTGTAAGCTGAATGCTGCAGGCAAGGTATGCTTTCTGAATGGCAAGATATTTCTAAATCCACATATGGAGGTTAAGTTTGAGGAAATTTGATAACCCGAACTGTGTAATGAAGTAAAAGTGACACTTATTTGAGAATTTTGTGTTCTTGTAATGATAATTCAAATTCTCTAAGCCTTCATAAGTGGAATTCTTTAGTTTCATGATCTGATAGAATGGTATGGTATACAGGCCAAAATTTAATATTCATTGACATGTCAAGTTTATGGTTTTTAGCCCTAATATTTATTCATAATTTTTTGATGGAAACTTTATGAAAGGTGCACAAATATCAGGTGAAACTGTAAAGAGCTTATGAATGAAATACTTTTGATTACAAAAGTGGCAGTGAGGCCATAGTTAATCCACTTAAGCATATCCTTAACTACAACATTTAAAGTGATTTAAATACTACCTCTTCTTTCTGTCTAGTTAATTTTGTGATAACATTTTTGAACATAAGCTCCAAAAGGACAGATTTTTGTCAGTTTTGGTTACATCCATATCCCTAGAACCTTAAGTTGGATGCCTGGTATACAGTAAATGTCTAATAAATATTATTTTAAAAAAAGAATGAAATACTTAGGCAAAAGGATGGGAGGTTAAGGAATTAAACTCAAGTAATATAGAAGTAGAAAGAATTTTCATCAGAGGAACAGCATATTAAAAGGGTAAACTATTAATGTAGGAATATGAGTATATAATATGAAATCTTCAAATGAAATATGTGAATTTTATTATTGTTGGTATTTTTATTACAGAGAGGCAAAGAGCCTCTCCAAACTATCAAAGATGGTTTGCATAATTCTTCAAGGTTATTCAGAAGAAAAGATAAAAAGGATCAAACTACAATGTCAAATGTTAAATTCTAAGGTTGCATTTGAAAAGTGTGTGTGTGTGTGTGTGTGTGTGTGTGTGTGTGTGTGCACGTGTGTGTGAAAGAGAGACTGATGAAAGGATGGAGTAGTAAAGGATGTATAAAAATATATTAATTAGCTCCCCTGATTACATCTTATTTTAGAGAACTGTCAACAATGGCTTTTTGTAAATTTTGCCTACTGTCTTTTTGGATTTAGCATTATCAGTGATAATATAGTGCTGTGTGTGGTTACTTCTTTATTTGATTATTGTTTATCTTTGCCTATGCTACACTGTTTTTACCAAAGTTGCCACTTTTTCTAGGAGATTAAATTATTTGCACTAAATTCTTCCATTAAATATACATAATATCTTTTCACTAATAACATGTAGAAAAGAAAATGAAAGGCTAGTAAAAAGAAAGAGTAAGGAATCAGCAAGAAAATCTCTCTAGTTTTCTGTCTTCATGTTACTAAGAAAAATATGGAACTTCCTTCATTTGCAATTAACCCCTTCCAAAAAAAAATAAAAGATTGCTAGCTTTTATATTTTAATTACTTCTAGGGGTCTAAGTTTGAGGAAAAAGGGGAATGGTAACTAAATTCAAGGAAAAATCACCTATTTCTAGGAAAAAAGCCTTTAAAAGATTATTAAAATGTTTCACAGTTTATGATATGTATCGGTGGACATCAAATAGTTCTTACAAAAACAATTATTTATGTTTAAATGAATCAGAAATATATGAATTAAATTTCACATAAAGTACACATGCCTTAAAAAATTACATGTAAAAAAAGTACTTGGCAGAACTTATCTTGAGTTTAGTAAAACACAAAACACTTTTTGGTTTTGGTAAAGCCGTAGACGTTTGAAAAATGTCTTGAAATAACCACCAAATCCAAAGCGTTCCTGTTAGCCCATTCCTTAGAAACTTTTTATTGTGATGATGTCTGATGATTGATCATTTATCCTTTTTACTACAGAAAAAATTTCAATGATGAGAAATTCAAGGAAGATCAAATTATCTTTTTTTTTTTTTCGGTAAATTGCTACAGTTTGAAAACTCCACAATTTAACAGGCATATTGTTTGCTTGATCTTAAAAATCTGTAGCAACACTCATTGCAGTTGAGCTATCACATTCAAGAATTGTCGTCTCTCCATTCACAGCTCCTGTTTCCTCTTGAAGTTTAAAGAGAACTTGAGAGTTTATCTTCTTCGTCCTCCTCCTTCCCTTCCCTCGTGTTTTATCTTCCTCCTCTTCCTTTTGCTCTCCTTCCTCTTGATCCTTTTTGTATTAATTATTTTTCTTGGATAAAAGTATCCTTGGTCTGATGTTGAGAATTGCAAAGTAGGCAAATGTCAACCTTAGTCTGCTTCCATTCCAGCAAACCTATTCCTCCTTTATAACTCTTAGATTCTCTCCAGGTGCCCAGTGTTTTATGGCTGTGCCTACTTTTTACAGTTTCAGCCACAAAAACCATACTCTCATCAAAATTTATCTTGAGGATAGCCAGGACCACAGTGGGGAGAGGAATGTTGGAAACGTCTTGCATTATTTAATTATACTTGATTGCATTACTTTGTTGAAGAATTGCATTAGGCTTTAATTGGAGAGTTTCTAATAAATTTCTCTTATGACTCTTTTGTTCTTTCCTTCCTCTTAGCTACATTACTATTACTCTCTCTACCCCTTGTAGGCTCCCTTTATTTGGAATCTTCAGTGCTGCTCACCAACAACAGCCTATTTCTCTAGTCTACTCTCTTCCATTTTCCTAAACAATTATTTACTTCTCTTCTTTCATCAAACTT
The DNA here is from genome assembly GCA_028627145.1 of Eidolon dupreanum. Taxonomy (NCBI): domain Eukaryota; kingdom Metazoa; phylum Chordata; class Mammalia; order Chiroptera; family Pteropodidae; genus Eidolon; species Eidolon dupreanum. Next base: position 49,388,899 of record CM053502.1, read on the forward strand.
CAGATATTTCCTCCTAGATCCTGACACTTAGGTTGACCTTATTTTTATATTACTAATAAAATAGAAGAATTCTGCAGAGAACATCCTCCAGCTTATATTTCATTCACCCACCTATGCACATCTATACACACAGACTCTGTGTCCTCTGTGTTACTATGGATAAAATGTACCTGCTCCTATCTAAGGCTAATCTCTTCCCCTTGCCCATGCGTTTATATCTCTTTTCACCTACTTAAGACATCACTTGAGAAGTTTTTCCGTTTTTCTTTACTGGATGATTCCCAGTAGCACAGAGATGAGCTGGTTTTTTTTCTTTCCACCTTAAAAAGCAAAAGCTAAACAAACAAAAAGACAGCTCTCTTGCTCCCACTTCTTTTTTTGGCCATTGTCTCATTCTCTCCTGCTCCTCTAGAGTAAGACTGCTTGAAATAGTTGTCTATACTTATAGTATTTGATACCTATTGTCTTTTTCTTTTTTAGAACCCACTCCAATCATGCTTTTACTTTCATCAGCTCACCCAGCTGCTCTTGTTACCAGTGACCACTGTGTTGCAAAATCCAATAGTCATTTCTTAATGCTCATTTTTCATGATTTATTAGGACAATTTGATAATAGTCAATCAATCTCTTGTCCCTTAGATCACTCTAGTCTCATTTGTAGAGATTCTTGAATCTATGGCTTGATGTCTTTCATTAGTTTTAGAAAATTATTAGCCATTGTCTCTTTAAATATTAGTTCTGCCCATTTCTTTCTCCTTTTCTGCTCATGAAGTCAATTACGTGTATGTTATACCTTCACACCAAGCTAATATGTCTCTCTCTAGATCAGTCTGTATATTTTCTTCTGATTAATCTTATAGTCCACAAATTTTCTCTTAAGATGTGTCTCATGTGCTGTTAAACTCATGTTAATTTCAACTAATGCCTATTCTTTTTTATTCTTTTTACTTTCTGACCATATTAATAATAACCCTTTCAAAATATGGTTTCTAATTTCAGATTTTCCATTGGGTCTGTTCTGTGTCGGTTTTTCCCCTATAGTTTATGGTCAGTTCTTTTTCTTCCTTATTAAAAATTAACTTCTGAGCATTTGAGCTAGATTGCTAGCGTTGTCATAACAAATTGCCACAGACTGGGTGGCCTAAACAACAGAAATTAATGTTCTCACAGTTCTGGAGGATAGAAATCTGAGATCAAGGTAGTGTCAGGTTTGGTTTCTCCTGAGACCTCTATCCTTGGCATTAGAATAACTGCCATCTCACTGTGTCCTCACATGGTCTTTGCTCTGTGCATCCCTGGTGTCTCTCTGTCTTAATCTCATCTACTTTTAAGGACAACAGTCAGATTGGATTAGGCTTCACCCTAATGGCCTTGTTTTAACTTAATTACCTTTTTAAAGGCCTTATCTATAAATACAGTCACATTCTGAGGTACTGAGAGTTAGCCTTTAAGCATATGAATTGTGGGGGATACAATTTTACTTTTATAGCACCAGTTATGAAAAATTGTAGAGGTAATTTGAGGCTGTGGATAATCTATTTCTTCAGAGAGAATTTACTTTTACTTCTGAGAAGTGGTTAGATTAAGGGCAGATCTTTTTAATTCAGTCAAAGATTGAGCTGAATAGCAGCTAGACTTTAGTCTTAGGAATGATCAGGTCCGCTTTACTTCTGCTTCTAAAGTATATGCTTTCAGGGGACCACTTGAAAGCTTTAACTGTTTTTCAGGACCCCTCCTCCTTGGTAGGCTCTGAATTTCCATTTTTGTCCGTCCAGACCCTCAGCTGCAGGTTTTATGTTAGCAAATGTTTCAGGAGGAATAGCAGTACCAAACTCCAGGCTAACCTCCCTGTGTCTTCATTCTCTTGAGCATCTACTACTGGTAGCTTCCTGATGCCCTCAAATAGATTCTTAAAAAATAATATGTCCAGATTTTCTGTTTGTTCTTAGCAGGAGGGTAGATCTGAAATAAGCCAATACACGATTCCGGAAGGAGAAATTCCAGTTCAAGTTCCTCAAATGAAATATTTGAATACCTGCTCACCAAAGAATCAAATGATCAAGTTCCTAATTTATCTTTTACTAAATGCTTGTATTTCTTTTAAATATTTATAAAGTTTATACAAATTTATATTGGATAGCATATGAATACTTTTAATAACTTTTATCAATTTTTGATTATTCATGTTCAGTATTGATGAGTTTTCATCTTCATAAGAGTTTTTAAAGGAATGTTGAGTTTGTTTCCGCCTCATCTTCATCCTGCTGCAGCTGAAATGAGCCAGGGCAGAGATAGGGACCCTCTGTTGAAGAATGAAGAGTCGGTCAAGCACAGTATCAGTTGTTTATTCTTGAGAGTGGGGAGACTAAGAAGCAGACAGCCAGGGAAGAGGTAGGGACAGAGGAGAGTCTTGAGGTTCGAGGAGCTTAGAGTCCTGGCTGCACATAGTCTTTTATTGGAGGACTGTAATTTTATGACAACTTTATAAAAATGTAAAAGAAAAAGTTTTTGGTTAATAGATACATTTGGTAAATTTGACAAATTGGCATTTAGAAAATTGATCTTTAAGCAAAATAGCTTTCTGCAATTGTTGATATATTAATTATGTTATGGGATGCTATAATATTGACTTCAAGTTATGAGGGCTTATACAAAATTGAAATTGATATCTCTTTCATTTAACACTTGGATCCCCAATGTTGATATAGCAGCTCCTTGATATTGGATCCAGGTTTTGAACATCCCAAATGTTCAAAGAAGGTCCAAACTACAATCACTACATCCACACCACAGCCAGTGGGAAGACAGAGCAGAGACAAAGGAGGGCACATTTAGTTATTATAAAGACATGATGTAAAAGTTGTATATATCACTTTTGTTAACATTCTACTGACCAGTAATTAGTCATGTGGCCACAACTAGGTATAAGGGAAGCTAAGAAATGTAGGTTCCTTTCTGAGTGGCCATGGATCTGTTAAAATGTATAGTTCTTTTGAGTATAGAAGAGGGGAGATTATTATTGGAGACATCATAGTCTTTGCTACTCTTGACCAAGGCAAACTCCATACAACTTGGTTTATATATTGTTTATTCATTATTTTGGTATGCCTTTATTGACAGCCTATACTGAGGGATGCAGCAATGCACACAGCCCAAGACAAAATGCTTACAGTTGGTTTGTGAAAATAGCTATATAAAAATAATTGTAAAATAGTGTCTTGGGTTAGAGTCTCTTGGAAATAATACTCTGAGATGAGGTTTATTGGGGAGTACCTTGATCAACCCCTATGGGGAAGTGGTGAGAAGAGAATTGGACAGTAGAAGGAGTTGCATTGTTACTATATAGTTCTCCTGGGAGTATTTCACAGTTGTCTCATTTTGAAACAAGGGGACCTTTGTATCCTACCCTTTTTATTGACTAATCATGGGATTCGAGCTGTCCTGTACAAAAAAAAGTTCATTTTGGCCAAGGAAAATTTCTCTGAGGCATTCAGCTGAGACTCAGTGCCACAGTTCTGACATAGGGATCTGGACAGCACACATGATCGCATGGTACACAGTATTATGACTCAGTGGTGGAATGGTTTTGTGATACCATAGAGAATGAAAAGGCACTTGGTGTGTGTATATGTGTGTGTGTCTATGTCAGTGAAAGCTTTTGTAGAAGAGATGATTCTTGGGATGCCCTGTGTGATGGAGGTTTATCAGGTAGAATAGAAGGGATGGTATTCCAGGGAGAGAGAGACATATAAGGAAAGCCAGGCTCTTTCAAGGAATTGTATGTCACTCAGTGGGGCTGGTAGGGCAGGGTCCAGAAGGAAGGGAGAGAGGGAGGAAGAAGAAGATGATGAGATGAAGACAAAGAATGAAACTGTAGAAGTAATAAGGACTAGAGTATGGTGGGCTCGTATCATACCCAGCAGTTTGCAGTTCATTCTAATAGCAATGTGGGCTTTTAAGCAGAGGAGGGGCTTTATAAGATCTAGCTTTTAGAAGGATCACCCAGGATCCCAGATGGATTGGAAGGCAGCAAGAATAGAGAGAGTTAAGTTAGACACAATTGCAGTAGCCTACGTAATTTTTGAAATGTGTGTGTGTGTGTGTGTGTGTGTGTGTATGTATGTATATACACATATATATACACACATACACAAACACTACTGTTTCATATATAAATATTTATGTTTACATAATCACACATATGTAAATATGTGTGATTATATATAATTCCTACTTTCAAGATATATATTCTCCCTGGTGCCTGTGACATAGCTTCATTATTTCGTATGCTTGTACGTAGTAAAACTATAATTAAAACTTCTTTAATTCAGATATTTTGCTTGTTTGAACTAATTTCCTTATAATGAATTACCAGTTTTTTAATTTGCAAATTTCTACTCTAGGTGAGGTCGAGAAGGTGAAAGTATAGAGAACTCGCTAGCTATTTTACTTTGCAGGAAGGATGGGGCCTGCTCTCTACAGATTCTTATAACATTCTTTCTGCCGCATGGAATTCTTTTGCTCTGTGTTCTTCTCCCCTCTGCCTCCACCTTAACATAGAAAACTGGTATGCTTTGCTATGACGCTAAGACAGACCATCAACTCAATTTGCCTAATCAATAATTGCATTTAGTAAGTAGAGTCAGTCGGTCCAGTGTTTGACTTAAATTTTTAAATTTTTATTATTTTCATGGGAATTACATACCTCCCCATTTTCCTCTTCTATGTTCACATTGCATTTTGATTGCCTATTATTTTTCTCTTTCTCCTGCCAATTGAAAAGCCCTTTGTGGGCAGGGATTTTATCAGTTTTATTTTTCCAATGTTTCCTGAGTGACAGCTCAGACTGAGTACAGTCTACTCAGGGTGCTCCATAAATATGTGAGAAATTAAAGTATGAATATTCTAGAAAACTAGCAATAATAGAAAATGCTTGATTGAATTCTTCCTATGTTCTAGAAGCTGAGCTAAGTGCTTTAACAAGATTACTTAATTGAAACTTCACAATAAATCTATAATGTGGGGGACATTATTGACCTTTTAAAAATCTGTAACCAGGGAAAATAATGCACTGAGACTTTTAATAACTTGCCAAAAGTCATACAGTCTAATAAGACAGTGAAGTCAGAGTTTAAACCTAGGGACTCTATCTCAGGGGCTGTACTCTTAGTGTCCGTGCTATTCGACCCTATTTCATGAGTTACATTGTCCTTTGACTTCTGGTGTTTAGATACCCTTTGTTTAGCATTTTTTTTAGGTTGCTTAACTTGCTTTTATAGAAGGAGAATATCTTCTCATGTACTTCACATTGTTTTCTTAAGGATAAGCTGACTTTTCTCAACTCTGACATGGATAAACATTTTTTACATTCAACTTTTTCTATGCTCCCCTTTTTTTTTTGAAATTGACCTTGAAATACGTTTTTTCCTTATTTCAATGATTTCTTCACCATCATCAATTTACTATTATACTAAAGTTCCCTTTCATCTTTAGTCTTGTGTAAGCTCCTTTCTAATTAGTTGAAGGTAAAAAACACATCTTCATGGTATATACACATGCCTTTATAATATTGACAATATTCTGAGTTCATAAGTGTGACCCCACTAGGATGTGGGTGCCTTGAGGGAGTGGTTGGTTGTATGTTATGTAGCTGTCTCCTCGGTACTGATCGTCTAACACATCATAGGTGTCAGTCGGTGTTTGGTTATTGAATAAAGGAATGGATACTGCTTTGGGAGGTATGGTTTCTTTGGGTACTACCTAGATCAGGGGTCCCCAACCCCCAGGCCATGGAACGGTACCAGTTCATGGCTTGTTAAGAATTGGGCCACAAAACAGGAGGTTAGTGGTGGGGAAGCAAGTGAATTTCATCTGTGTTTGCATTTGCTCCCCAGTGCTAGCATCACTGCCTCAGCTTCACCTCAGATCATCAGGCATTAGATTCTCATAGGAGTACTGGTTCCTAGTGCCAAAAAGGTTAGGGACCACTGCTCTAGGTCCCTCTAAGAGTTAACTTGATATCTGATATGATAATAAATTGGCATGAACTGCTGATGTATTCTGTGAACACTCATAGGTGATATTCTCAATTTCCTCACATGGAACCAACATTATTCAAAACAATCGTTCATTCTCCTGATGCTTGGAATATATGACATTAAATGCTTCTTTGGACACATCATCGGCCGTATATTATTACATAGTGTCAGCCTCACAATACATTTAGTTAATTGAGTTTTCTATAACTCAGAAAGACAAAAATCCCAAACTACCCATATCACATCATCTTTTTTTTTTTTTAAGTTAACTTTATTAGTGTAACATTGGTTAATACCATTATGTAATTTTCGGGTGTACTTTATAATTTGACATCTGTATATTCTATTATGTGTTTACCACCCAAAGTCCAGTTTCCTTCAGCTACCATATATTTGATCCCCTTTACCCACTTCACCCTCCTCCTACCCCCCTATATTTGACCCCCTTTATACTGTCTTCCTCTTTCATCATCCCCCACCCCCTACCCTCTGGTAACTACTAGTCTACAGTCCATGTCCATGAGTCTCTGTTTGTTTGTCCCATTCCTTTGTTGCTTTTAGGTTTATATCTCACATATAAGTGATATCATGTGATTTTCAACTTTTTCAGTCTGGTTTATTTCGCTTAGCATGATTATCTCGAGGTCCATCCATATTGTTGCAAATGGCATTATTTCGTCTGTTCTTATGGCTGAGTAATATTCCATTGTGTATATGTACTCCAGCTTCTTTAGTCAATCACCTAGCATAGGACACTTCAGTTGCTTCCATGTCCTGGCCACTGTGAATAACGCTGCTAGGAACATCAGTGTGCAAATGTCTTTTTGAATATGGTTTTCAAGTCTTTGGGGTAAATACTCAGTAGAGGGATTGCTGAATCATATGGTAGATCAATTCTTAGTTTTTTCGAGGGACTTCCATACTGTTTTCCATAGTGGCTATTCCAATTTGCAGTCTCACTGGTAGTATATGAGGGTTCTTTTTTCTCCACATCCTCTCCAATATTTATTATTACTTATCCTGTTGATTATAGCTATTCTAACATGTGTGAGATGGTATCTCATTGTGGTTTTGATTTGCATTTTCCTAATAGCTAGTGATGTTGAGCATCTTTTCATATGTTTGTAGGCCATTTGTATGTCCTCTAGGGAGAAGTGTCTGTTTAGGTTCTCTGCCCATTTTTTGATTGAATCGTTTTTTTTGTTGTTGTTGTTGTTATTGAGTCATATGAGTTCTTTGTATATTTTGGATATTAGACCCTTATCAGAGGCATTGCTTGCAAATATATTTTCCCATTGAGATAGTTGTCTCTTTACCTTGTTGACGGTTTCTTTTGCTGAGCAGAAGCTTTTTAGTTTGATGTAGTCCCATTTATTTATTCTAGCTTTTACTTTCCTTGCCTTTGAGGTCAAATTCATAAAATCCTCTTTAAGTCCAAGGTCCTTGAGTTTTATTCCTGTTTTCTCCTATGCATTTTATTGATTCCAGTCTTATATTCAGGCCCTTAATCCTTTTTGAGTTATTTTTGGTGTGTGGTAATAGACACCATTCTAATTTCATTCTTTTGCAGGTGGCCTTCCAGTTTTCCCAGCACTACTTATTGAAGAGGCTTTTCTTTCTTTACTGTATGTTTTTGGCTTTTTTGTAGAAAATTATTTATCCATATAAATATGGGTTTACTTCTGGACTCTCGATTCTGTTCCACTGGTCCGTGTGTCTGTTTTGCTGCCAATACCATGTCGTTTTGATTACTATAACTTTGTTGTATAATTTGAAGTCGGACAGAGTGATGCCCCCAGCCTCATTCTTTACATCATCATCTTTGAAAAGACACGTAACTCATGGTATGAGTTTCCTTCTAAAGGTAATGAAGAGATGACGGCCGAATAGTTACTCTTTGGATTTTGACAGAGAAATGCAGATAGAATAAATGTTGTATGTAAAAGCTGATTAGGAAAGGAGTACCAGGCATTGCATCTACTGCCCTAGCTGAAGGCAACTAGGCTCAGTTTGGGTCCTATAGACCTTTACAACACCTGACTTTATTGTCTTTTTCTCAGAGCGACTCAAAGAGCTTCACCTCTGTTAGGGCTGGAAAGCTAGTCTCTACAATGCATTTTCCTTTAAAACAAAACAAAAAAAAACCATCCAAATTTTAAATTAATAAATTGCTCTTTTGTTTGATTTCTTCAAAGGACTTGGGAAAACCTCTGATTATAATCTCTCCTTGGATTATCTCATTCATGCTCATGGCTTTCAATATCATCTATTACTGATGAATCAGATATTATAACTCTTCCTTGATCACTAACTACTTTTCTCATGATCTACTTGGATGTTTCTTGGAGTAAATGGATAGCTGATAAAGATTAATTCAATTTTAGGTATGAGAAATATGAAATTTATATCAGATATAAGTTCAGATATAAGATTGCAGAGATAAAAAAGCGAAAGAGCCTAGGTTAGGATGGAACCCCAAGACTTCCATCATTTAAAGGTCAGTAGAGGAAGAAACAACAAAGGAGACTGAAGGGACACCCAATGAAATGGGAAGAACAAGAAGAATTGAGGCATCAACACAAAAGCAAGTGAGGATTGTGCTTTAGGAACATGAGGATAGTTCCTCTCATAGTCTGCTGGATGCCAGAGTAAGGTGGAAACCACAGAAGTGAGCATAATACTTGACAGCATGGAAGTAGGTGGTAACACTGGAGTAATATAGTAATATTGACAAACAGTTTCAGGGGCATGGTAGTTCAGAAACCAGACTGATGTGGATTCTATCATGAATTATCAAATCAGTAAAGCAAATAGCAAATACTTTATGCCATACAATTTCACTTTGTAAGAACAAACGGCAACAACAACAAAACCCCTCTGTGCATGCACATATGGTTATGTATAGGGAAGAGGGTGTGGAGGAATACAAACAATGTCATTAACATCAGTTACCTTACATAAAACATCCTTATATCATAGCATTTCTTCACCAAGTACAATGAATAAGTATTATTTATTTAAATTAAAATAAAGTTTATTTTATTTAATAAAATTTAATAAAAATGTTGAGAAGAAAAAGAAACGAAGGATAGAGAAGTTGTGGTAGAATATTATGAGACTTTGCTGAGCTTTGTTGTGAAGTGGAGCAGGAATAGAGAGGTCTGGGGTCTAGGAAGTAAGTCCTTAGAACATGTCTGAATGTTTCAGGGTTATTAAATAGAGGAAGGAGATTGACAAGGCAGGACAGTGGGACAACTGCAGAAACAAAGTTTAGGGAAGATTCCTGTGTTCTTAATCTGCCAGCTGTGAAATTATCACAGGGAACTGGAGACAACTCAGAACATTGCTTTGTGCAGTTATCTTCCCTATACACCAAAGTGTCTTAGTAATCCAGTCAAGGGCTTTAGAGCCCTTTAGAGAGAGGACTGCTGTGCTTTTCTCCTTTCTCCTCCTGTGGCTCTCACTCAGCACTTTGTACAGAGGTGTGACTGTGGTGTGGTCTCTTTTAGCCTTTATTATACATGAATGTGACTGCATTTTCCTTAATCTTGTATTTCAATTCTATACTTTTGTTTTTTTTTTCTATCTGCTTATTTTTAACTGTAAGTCTTCTTATATGACTAAGTTTTACAAGCCTGCATGGATGATTTATAAACATTCGTTTGCTTTTATTGGAACATGTTTGTTATGATATTCTGTTACCAGGAATCTTTATAAATCCTTGGCACTAAGAAATTTTTCATTAATAGGCCTCATTCTTTCTCTCATCTTTCATCTAAAAATGGGTAGAATAGTTCTTTTGGCTGACTCCTTACTCAATAGATGGAATTATTATGCAATTTCTTAAATAACAGAACAAAATGGCAATGAAGAATGTAGTTTTTTGATACTTAAACAGCTTTGAGGCTGTGACTTATCCTAATTCCAGTGTAGACGTTTGATAGGAAGGATAGGCAGACATTGATTTTTTTCAAAAATAGATCAATAATTTGAACAATTTATTTAAAAAACATTGCTATTTTAAATGATCAAAGACTATCTTCTTTAAAGAATGACAACTCATTCTTTAAAGTTTGAGCAAGAATACTACATCATAAAATGATATTCCAGCTGTTAATTCTGACTATATATTAATCTGCCTGGACAAATAGTAAGCTCATTGAGAGCAGAAACCAGTTTACGTACATACTTATTTTGTATCTGGCAATTTATCTAAGTTACTATCTTTTTAAGGTTTTTATCAACTATCTTGATCTTAAATTTTCTATGTAGGTAATCATCTCATTTACATATATTATTTTTACTTTCTTTTTAATATTTCCATCTGATTCTTTTTATTGCATTGTTTATGTCATCTAGAGTAATGGTGAATAGTAGCTGTCAGAGTGAGAATCCTTATTTGTTAGTAATTTTATACAGTGCTTATAACTAAACTGTGTAAGAGTGGACACTAGTTCCCAGAGGGAGGAACAAAAGGGTTCAGTATTCAAAGAAGCTTAGGAAACAGCACATTGAGTTTCCTTCCAGGGGAGTCACAGAGCAAACACATTAGCATATTAAAGCCTCTGAGAAAACCCCAGTATTGAAAAAAAAAATCTGCTTAATAGCTAAACAAATGAACTTATTTGTTTTGGGGAAGACTATTTTTTTTAAAAAACATACCTGTAGACATGTCCTTCTTTAATACCAGTTTAAGGATCTCTGCTCTCTTTGTTTCACCCCTGAGTATTGTGTTTGCTGTTGGCTTCTGAGAAATACCTTATCCTGTAGAGGAAATTGAATGTTTTTTTTTTTTCCAAATAGGAATGATATTGCATTTTATCTTTTTTTTCTCTTATTGAAATTATCATACCATTTTTCTTCTTTAATTCTTAAAAGTTTAATATATAATGTTTTAATGTATAATCATTCTTCCTATAAGCCAGAAGTTAAGAAGTTAGGTTTTGCAGTCTTCACAATCTATGCTTCAATAACAAGCCTACAATTTAAAAAATAGAGAAATGTAACAAATTAATGTAAAGTGCTCAGTACAGTGCCTGTCAAATAGCAGTCACCCAATAAATGCTAACTGCTAACAATACCTCTTGTAATATTGTTGAATATTAATAATAGTAGTTATTAAAAGCCTAGTGATTTTTAGGATAGTACAAATTTGATAACTTTTTAATTTTATTTTTTAGGATTAGTCCTTGCAGGTCATCTGCCTCTTCTTATACCAGTTACAATAATTTATTTTTTCTAGACTATCACCTACTTATCTAGATTTTCATTGCATCTGTATCTGTGATTATACTTGCTTTCGAGATTCCTAAGTTTGCTTATTATATTTTCTTTGTCTTTTTCTTATTCAGACTTGTTAGATATTTGTCTTATTTACTAGAAAAGGTTTCAAAATCATTTTGCAATTTCTATATATGTTACATTTTTAGCATATAAATTTCTGCTTCTATCTTTATGAATTTCTTCTATTGATTCTTTCTTTGCTAACTTGTTCTTTTATTAGCTTTTATAGAAGAATGATGAATTAACTTGCATTGGATATTTTTTACTTTCAAATAAATACATTTGGGGTTGTATTATTTTTATTGCATGCCTGTTCACTTCATCTTTTAGTTTAAATGTGTTATGATTGACTTGCATTTAAAAATTTTAAAATTCAGCAGTTATTTTTATTTAACCTAAATAATTTGGAGGAAGAATTTTCAAAGTCTCAAGTGATTAGTTGGATAGTAGAGGTGTTGAGGCTGCCTTCTTTTAGTAATACCTTCTTTTATGGCATTGTGGTCAGCGAACCACACTGTACTATTTCTACTTTTTGGAATTTGTTATGATTTGGTTTACTATATCATTAATTTTTAAGATGATTCCATGTTATCTAACTAGAATGAGTATTTTTAGGTGCGAAACTCTACATATTAATAAATCAAGTTTATCAAGTTATTCTAATCCTTTGTTACCTTATTTAATTTTTCTCTACTTGATCTGACAAATACTCCTGGGGTCACCATTCTTTTTCTCAGAATTCAATTTTTTTCTAGCAGCTGCTACAGTTTCTAGTCTTCTTATTCTTATGTTTAATAAAATAGGATAGAAATCTACCACTTGTGTGATTGTATTTCATTTAGGGATAATCTTTTTTAAAATTATTTTTGTAAGTATGTAACATTTTCTTTGTAACTATGCAATTTAAACATTTTGCCAGAAAATGTCTGCCTATCTTCCCTGACATTGAAGAATCAAACTCTTGCCAGAAAAAAGTTTTTCTGTTATGTTTTTGAACTTGCAGAGGAGAGAATTGTGTGAGCCTTGGAGATCTTTGTGAATCTGGAAAACTACAGCTGGGCTGGTATGCTCGGAAGTGTTTGGGGTCAGAAAGAATGGGGGAAAGAGAAGTTGGGGAGACAGATAAGCCTAGATCATGAAGAACTTTTGGAGGAAGAAAGTTGGCTTTCATTGGAAGCAAACTGGGAAGTTGTTGATGCCTGTTAGGCAAGTCAGTAGCATGAATCTGATTTATATTTAAAAAAAAAACAAACTGTTTTGGAAGTTGTATAAACATTTAAGGTAGACCAAAACAGAAGCTAGGAGACTAGTAAGGAGGCTATTGTAGTTTTTCAGGTAAGATTTATATGTGGCTTGGACTATGTTGTGGGGCAAAGAAGAGAAGAATGGATGGATTCAGGATTTATATTGGAAGTGAGACCAAGTAAATTTGTCAATAGATTAAATAAAGGGGATTGGGGAGTTAGAAGGGTTAACGAAACAAAGATTTTCAAATTATTCAGTTGGTGGAAAGGAGGTACAGAATTATAATAGAGTATAAGAGACACTGTTAACCTTGTCTTATTCATTATCTTCATTCATTCCACAAGCATTGTGTGATAGGTTGTGTCAGGAACTGGGAACTCGAAGATGACTGAGATCCCTTGTCAACTATTGATAAAGTCATAGAATTATCTTTTATTTGGTGAACATAATCTCAGGGGCATGGTGTTCACTATATGACCATGGAGTTATGTTAGAGGCCTTGGGTATGGGTAGATTATCCAGCATTAGCAGAAGCTCAGTTGCAGTTCAGCTGATGATGAAATTGGGCAACATCTCTCAGTCAGGGAAGATGGCAAGGGCTGACTATTCAACAACATTCTGTTTACATAGAGCACCATGTTCTCTGACACTCATTGGGAGATAACAAATACTTTGGAAAATAATCCAAAGTATAGAATTGATAAAGAATCTAAAATCTAAATCAAGGTAGAACAAGACAATACAATTGCTACATTCCACTGGCAATATATATGTAAAATATAATTCTATATTATAATTAATAAATATTTTAATTTTAAAATAAACATAATTATACATAAGTATATATGTGTATATTTATATATGTATATAATCATATATATATACTATATATGATATATTATGTAATATATATTGTGCAATGTATATAATAAAATACATAGAGATAAATTTAAAATAATACATAAAAGATGTTATAGTTAATAAATATCTTAGTTAAAAATAAATATAATTTTATATAATATAAGTATATAGTGCCAGTAGAATATAGTGCCAGTAGAATATAGCAATTTTATTATTATACCTTGATTTAGATTTTAGACTCTTATTCTATATTTTGGATTATTTTCTAAGAACATTTGTTATCTTCAAGTAAGTGTCAGAGAACATGGAACTATTATTAATAATGTATATATATTGATATATATGTATATATTATAAATTGTTAGTGGAGTTGAATGTACACACCATATATTACATAGAATATTTATATATACATGTAAATTTCTAGAGGATCTTCTAGTTTGTTAGTCCAGTAGTAAATCACTCATGGGGAATTTGGGAAGCAATGCGGTATAAAAACCAAGCATGAATCTTAGGAATTTGGCTGGTTAACTCATGGAAAAATCCTGTGATAATATTAAAAGGTCTGGAAAAACATTATAGCAATGCAAGAAAGAATGTAAAAATTACGGATTTATTTAATAAAGAAACTTTTTGATTATGATTTACATAGAAGGACGGACACATTATAGTGTGATAATTGCTGGAGCAACTTATTCCTGAAAGAAATTCTTCTCAAGAACATAGAAATGGAATAAAACACTCAATTGTATATCTCTTGAAATCCAAATTGGAATGTCAAGATATAAGAGTCATTGTACTTTTAACAATGTGGTACTGTATACTTTCCATCCATATTCCCTGTAAGGTGCGTGTATTTAACCTAAGATATGATTTTAAAGTAAGCAGATGAGAAAAGATAAAAATGGATAAAGAGTGTTGTAAGACTGACTTTTCACAAATTTAAAATTGCCTAGAAAATAAACTAGACCTGATTAGTTTATAATAGACTTGAAAATATCCTTTTACACTGCCCCACAAAGAAATATCAGCAAATACTATCTAGGTTGCACACAAGCATCAGTGGTTTTGTTTATCATCTTTTTCAGTAAGGTAGCTAAGTGGCTCAGCTAGTTGGGAACAGAGATAGGTCTTATGTCTGGTGTTATCTTACCATTAAGTTAAGTTCATAGGAAGTAATTAGTACATTTTTGATGAATTAATTAACATTTTAACCTCCAATTATAAATGTTTTTGAATATCAAATCTAGTTTTTCAGGTATTTAAAATTACTTCTATTTTAGATAAACATCTCTGAATTTGTTGTCTGATTTAACTCTTGTACATTAAACAAATGAATTAGGGAATACTAAAATCTGTACTTTATATTGTGTATTGTAATGCATATTTTATATTGGTGTACTGAATAGTAGTTAAGAGAAAGGGCTTAAGAGTTAGAGTGACCGGGGTTCAAATCCCAACTTTGGCATGTAATAGCTATGTGACCTTGGGCAAATTACTTAGCTTTCTCTAAGCCTGAGTTTCTTCATCTGCAAAATGAGGATAATAAGAAGTATTTATTTCATAAAGTTGGTGAGAGAATAAAATGAGTTAATGTATGTAGAATAACACTCTTTGAGAGACATGTTTAATACATTTCCTTTTCCTCACTTCCATTTACTCTTAAGTCAATTCTAATCTGACTTCTAACCCCACACCCCACTGAAACTTCTCTTGTTAATTTCACCAATGACCTTCATGTTGTATTTGTGTTGATTTTTCTTTGTCTCTATTGTGCTCAACATCTTAGTGGCCTCCATCTTTTATTTATCTTCATTTCTCCCAAGGTTATTTCATTCTTATCTATGCTTTTAAATACTGTCTACATGCCAACGTTTTCCAAATGTATATCTCCATATCAGGCTTCACTTCTCATCTCTAGACTCATATATCTAGCTGGTATTTTCATTCAAGTAGCTTCTCAAAGTCCAAAACTTTTGATATTCTTATACTCAGGTCTACAACTTTCCTTCTTTATTCTAACAAATGGTACCTCACTGTCTGCCCAGTTATGAAATCTAGAAACCTGGAAATTATTCTTTTCTTCTTCCTTTTATTTATCTCTTCTGTAATCCTGTCATTACCATCTTCAAAATATATTTTGTATCTACCTATCCTTTTCTGTTACTCCTGCCATCACTTTAGTCTATCATCTCTCATCTGGATTTCTGCAGAACTCAAATATCAGTAGATGTATTATGGGGCTTGCATCTCTTCCAAATGCGAGTTTATAATGACACTTTTTCCCTTTCATCACTTAAATTAAATGAAGCCAACAGATTTTAGAAAGAAAATTAATAGTGTAACATATTTCTTTGAATTCAGGTGCAAATGCTATGTTTACAATATAAAAATATCATTGGAATGTAAAAAAGAATTTGTGGATGACTTGTGCTTGGGCAGGCCAGACCCTGAATGCCTGGTTTCTCTCCATAGGTCCCAGCATGACACCAGCTGGTCCCATAAAAGCAAGATTTGTTTTTAACATTATCTCTAGGACAGCCTTTGGCAACAAGACCACTTCTTGATCATGCCGCTTCTTCTGCACCTGCCAAGACTCTCTGGATCACTGTTATTCTTCCCCTGGCCACAAGAAGCAAGACAAGCCTTTTTGGAAAACTCATGGCACCTATTCTCCAACTGTATGGGTTGACCCATGCCCTGCCCTAACCCCTCCTTGCTCACTGGTTCTAGGAACACTGGAGGAAGCAGTAAGGTGGGCTCTTGGTTTTCTACTTTCTTGGGAGTCTGCACTATCTGTATAAAGTCTGGTGCAACTAGAGGAATAAATCTGCTCTTTGTTTCATTAGAACTAGAAAATTATCTATGATCAAGTAAACATATCTTCTAACTAATTTCTGATTCCAGTTTTGCTCTTGCCAATTCATTTTTCACACAGCAGCCAGAAACTGAGTGTCAATAAACTTTTTAAAGTTGAAATATACATACTGAAGAATATACAAATCCTAAATATGCACATTGATAAATTATCACAAAGTAATCATTAATTCCAGAAATAGAATATACCTTTAGAGAGATGTTGTGATGAAAACTACCTCCTGGCAGACAAGCTAAAGTTGCGTAGTACATAGAAAGAGAACAAAAAGTTGAGGTCTGAAGACCTAGGTTTGAGACCTGGCTTTGTAATTCAGTTTCCAACTTTTCTCATAAGACAGGCACAAGGAAAAAATTATAGTATTTAGTATTTAACATATATTTATTTATTAGTATGTAGTATATGTAGATTATAGAATTTAATATGTAGTATTTGATATTTAATATAGTATTTTAGGACAGTATTGTCAAAGTCACTAGACATTTCTACTTTCTTAAACATCAATCCTTAGGATTTTATTTAACCTTTTGGTATTATTTGTCACAATTGATCACTTTTTTGTCTTTTATACTTCCTTTACCGTTTTTCCCCTTGTTGGGATTACCTTCTACATATCTGCTGCTTCTTAGTCTTTTTACTTGTTTTCTCCTTATCAATCTGAACTCTTATTGTGAGAGCCCCTCGTCTTCTTTCCTATATCTCTACTTTCTCCTTTGGTGATCTCATTCAGTCTCATAGTTTTAAATACCATCTATAGCTAGACAATTCCCAAATTCACATTTCCCATCTTATCTTCAGGCTTACGTATACAAGTGCCTGATCAACACTTCTACCTGTATTTCTAACAGGCATCTAAAACTTACCATATCTCCAACTGAGTTCCTATCACCATCACCAAACCTTCTCTACCCCTAGTTTTACCTTTATCAGCTAATATAAACTTCATCTTCCAGTTGCTTTGGCTGAGATATTTGGAGGCATCTTTGACTCTTCTCTTTCTTTCCACCCCACATCAAACCCATCAGTAAATCTTATCGGCTCTATCTTCAAAATATGTTCAACCATTTCTCACATTTTTATAACCTGGTCCCAATATCCATCATAACCTTCCTGGACTATATGGTTACTTTCTAACCAGAAGTTTGAAGTCAACAAAGAGAGTCAACAGAGAACATGGTAAGAATAGTCATGACAGGGGGAACAGTGCAAGGGCCCAGTGTCTCTTCCCATTAGAACAAGAGCTCCAGGAGGGAAGAGATTTTAGTCTGTTTCATTCCCTGCTATCTCTTCAGAATGTTCAATGCCATAGCAATGCTCAAAAATTATTTGCTAAGGAAACGAATTTTTACTTTCAATAATATCTCATGACAAGGAACCTATGGATTTATGTTATACTATTTTTTATAAAATTATAAAAATTTTGCAAATAATTATTATTTTTGTCACTGTTAGTTTTCTCTGCCTGACTATCTTATTCTTTTTTATTCCACCTTTTGGTAATGGTTTATATTTCTAAGATCTTTCCACAAACTATTTTTTTCACTTCGAAAAGGGAAGAAGAGGGGAGTAGGGAAGTTATATTTTACAATCCATTTTTTTGAAACTTGATATTTTGTTCTTGTGTGTATTAAGATTTGAATATTGATTAAAACATAATAGGAAAAATTACAAAAATTTATTTCCATGAACATATTTTTTTTCCTAATCATGTATCTTGTCATTTCTTAGGAATTATTTTCAACCTAATCATAATGTATATTTTTATTTTGCAAGTTTTGAACTACTTAAAAATAATAAGAAAAATATATTGCTATTAGTTTAAACTTCTTTTTCCTTTACCCATTGATAAACTGTTTTATAAACAGCAAAAAAGAAAATTTAATTGGAATCATACATATTTTCAGGTTTTCCTTTGATAATAAAGAAAAATGACTATTTATCAAATGGAAACTTTTTACCTCTTCCCTTTTTAAAAGAGGAATAGTAAGCCCCAACTATTTATTTGGAATCTTCTGCCCAGCCAGTTCAGAGCAGTTTAATACTCACTTCTTCCCAGAAGGCACCGCATTTAGGGAGAACTGGACCATTCAATGCCAAACTCCGGCCCTGCCTGGCCGGCTGCCTGTAGCTGCTGGGAACAGCCTGAGTAAGGGATCCTCCCAGGGCTTCTGGATCTCTGCTTTCTGTCCTTCTGAATTACTTGGTCTACTTCTCTGGGTTTTACAGTGCTGTAGGTTGGTGGATGGCTGACATTATTTTTCATGTTATTTCTATACCTTTCTTTTCTGGAAGATGTCCAGAATCAAAGTTTTAGTTTTAATAAAATTATCTTAAACCTCATAAAAGTACCAAAGATAAAATTTGAGTGCTATGAATCAAAACCTGTCTTTAGTGCTTGTAGAGAGAACATGGCAGTAGGCAAAGAAATAGCATTTTCACAGTTAAAACTGGCAATGCTTCAGTGATTAAAAATCTACTTAATTGTTATTTAGTCATTTAAAAAACTGAATTCATTTGAGCCACTAGTTGTTACTTCTAATTCATAGCTGGTTAATTTAACCTGTACCAGTTTCAGCCTACCTCACCTTTCACTGCATACATACACACACACACACACACACACACACACACACACACACACACACGTCTATTTTTGAACTTAGGTACCTGAAAACCACCAAGAGAAAGAAAAGATGTGAGCTTATAAATACAGTTTTTCATGAGATTTTAAGATGATCTATAGAATTTAACTTTTTTTACTCAAACATTCAATCTAATTGTTAAAGAAATAAACTTATGTGCTATTATTTTGAAATTTTGCTTTTAATTTATAATACTGTTAAAGAGCTCATACCACTTAATGAACTCTAGTGTAAAGATATTAGATATAAAAGTATTATATCAGAAAAGCTCATGCTTTACACTGGGAGAAAAATTACAGCTACTTGCATACATAACAACATTATTTTTTATTGTGTGTATTCTTAACCCCTTCAAATATGTAATTCTAAAAGCTATTTGTTTTATAATAATAATAATAATAATAATAAGCACACATTTACAACTGAACTTTTTTCAGAGGGATTCTTTTCACTGCTTGGCTTTCACTAGTCTGAAAACCACTTGCCTTGTCCTGCAAAGAGCGTTAAGAATTGACTGTATGTGATAACTAAGGAAATATTTAGGGGTAATGTTTTTACGTGGTGCATGTGGTGTTCACTGCATATTCTCTGATATTTGTGATTAGAGTAATAATAAGCATTTATTGAACATTTACTTTAATAAAAGTGAAATTTATTTTCTCCTCATAACAGCCCTATGAGGTAGGCAGAAGTGATATTCAAAACATTTAACAGCCTGTAAGACGTGGGTTCTGACTCATTGGAATGGACTCTGGACACATAGCTAGAGTAGGGTAGCCAGGCTTCTGCTATTCAAGGTATTAGCTTTTTAATTTTTTAATTTAGTATTATGGAGTATAGAGGAGACCTAGGGGGTGGGGCCCGGGTGGAGGTTGTGTGTGTATAGGCACTGGGGAGCTTGAGTAGACAGCTATTTATCTACTGGCATAAAAGTATTTTATATTTTAAGAACCAGATCTCCCATATTGGTGATAATGGCACAGTGGTAATACTGTTATTATCCCTCGATATGTAGTTGAGGAAATCAAGGCACAAAGAGATCAAGTAGTTTGCTTATGGTCACAAGTAATATGTGATGAAGCTGGAGTTGAACCAGGAACATTTGTGCTAGAGCCTGTGGTCTTATTTGGTGTGTAATACAGCTTCATAGCAATGCATTCCTCTCATCTGCTACAATGAGTGGTGTAGGGAGTGAGTGGAAGGGAGACCGATGGACTCACATGAACATCTAGGCTGCTTGTTTATCTATCCCAGATAACATTATAAAAATATTCAATTGTAAAATGACTTTTAAAAGCCATGAAGGAGAAAACTGCAAAGAATGTGTGTGGTATATATATTTTTAGTTTCAATAGTACAGAAAACTCTTTATGTAATTACATATTTTGTATGGAAACAGGTTGATTTAAAAAGAAATGAGTGAAGGGTATAAAAATATTTAATGAAATTATAAGGTGAGAAGTGTTATAAATATATAAAATATGTATGTTATAAATACATATTTTTGTTTTATTAAGCTTATTGGAGTGATACTGATTAATAAGGTTATATATTTCAAGTGTTTAATTCTATAGCACAGGGGTCCCCAACCCCCAGGCCGTGGACTGGTACCAGTCCGTGGCCTGTTAGGAACCAGGCCGCATAGCAAGAGGTGAGCGGCAGGCGAGTGAGTGAAGCTTCACCTGCATTTGCAGCCACTCCCCAGTGCTAGCATCACCACCTCAGCTCCACCTTGGATCATCAGGCATTAAATTCTTATAGGAGCACTGGTCCTTGGTGTCAAAAAGGTTGGGGACCACTGTAATACATCATCTGTATATTACATTATGTGCTCACCACCCAAAGTAAGTACATATTGTTATATATGAAACATAAAAATATAGTGTGAGAAAATGTTACAAATTTATAACATGTTGTATATCATAAAATGGGTAACTACATGCAGTAATTATGCTCCAGGTTTTGTTAGATCCTTTAATTCTTACTATTCCTGACTATGTATTATTTCAACCCTAATCCAGTGTTGGTTTTATTAGAGATGTTGAAAGTGCAGCTGCTGTGTGTGGGGTCAATCTCTGAGTGAAGGCTAAGCAACGTCCTAGGTTATGGACTCCTCAGTTATGAGAGAACAAGACTGTGTTCCAAGTCGAACGTGGAAGGAACTGGAATTATCAGTTATTTACTTGCTGGGTTTGGTTTAGCAAGCCACATATTCTAGTAACTTCAGATTCTTATCTGCATAATGAGGAACAGAGTAGTATTTACTTCATAGGTTTGTAGTGAGGATTCAGTGATATAATGTGTGAGTTACTGGGAACAATGTCTGTCTCTATGGTAGACAATCAATAAATACTATATATTGTGATTTACAGTAAAGTCAGTAATATTTTTAGAAGTTCTCACACTAGTTCCTTCCCATTGTTATTTATACAAAATGTAACGCTAGAGCCTCACATTCAACTTTAAGCTTCCAGTTAGGCTCCTTCCTATATGGGACATTTATTTTAGACATAAAATGACAGTGTATGTAAATAATAGTTAACATTACTTGAATCTTGTTGCTGTGCCTGACAATAATGCATTACTTTGCATCACTTGCATCACTTACTCTGTACAGCAATCCTTTAAGGTGGATATTGCTATCATTGTTCAGTTGCTTTGCACAATCACATAATTTACAATTTACAATAATACTATTAGGCAAGTATTTTTTTTATCCCTATCAACAGATGATAAAACAGACTTACAGAGGTTAAATGTGGGGCTAGTTTTCAAACCCAGATGTTCATGATTCCAGTGTTCTTAGTCACCACCATTGCATATTATATGTCATATCATGCTTTATATGTTCCATCATGGTGTCTCTCACTTATGTGCTAGGAACAGTTTTTTCTCCCTCAAAGAACTGACATTTCTCCCTTACGTCTTTGTAACAACCATATGAGTGTTTCTTCCTTTAGATGATGCCTGCTAAGAAGCTTAGATGCAAATGTGAAGCTCAAATATAATAATTCTATAATGATGATGAATTATATATTTAAGCTTCCCTGGTATTGAAATCCTACTTTCTTGTTTGTATCTTTCCCAGTCTTGATTTTAATTCTAAATTTGCATTTTTCTTTAACCATCTGTTTATTAGAACAGTCCCCCCTTAAGCCACAGTCAGGCTTTTTGTAGAACAAGACAAATGAATAAATAAATAAAGCCTATAGTCATAGCTTGATAAATTGAGCAATGGGGTGGATTAAAGATGTAATAGTTGTTAATTGAGAGTGATTATTGCTTCTGGTTGTTTCCACAGTTTTATGAGTCCCAATAATCAAGTGATAAAATATATATTTTTGAGAGTCAGTATTGTAGAATATTATCTGGAGTTATAATTCTTTTCTGTGAGGTAATAAGCATCTTTAAGAGCATGCCAAATCTAATATGTCATTCAATGACAGTTGACTGGCTAGCTAAACATTCTGAATTAATAACTAAATATATGTATCCTGAGAATTAGTTCTTCACAGATATTTTACAGCATACAGACAGACAAAACAGAAAGGTAGAAAAATAATACAAAAAGGAAGCAGAAAGGAGGAGGGTCATATTTCAATCTAATCATTCAGGAAATATTCAATTCAATAGAGAATTCATTTCTTTCAGAGAAAGAAATGTTTGAAGATGTGGCAGAGTAATAACAGTAGGTAATATGGCTTCTTTGGATGCCATGATCAGATTGTGAAATTTGCTGTGGATGATTATTAATATTGGATATGATATATTCAAATTCTGAACTAAGCATTTTAAACTACTTGTGTGATTCTACCTTATACAACAGTTTAATTTTACTAATCCAACAGATATTTATTCGGTTTCTACTGTGTTCCAGGTTTGAGTCTGAGATACCTGAGGGAACAAAACAGACAGAATTTCTATCCTCAGTGTGGTAGGCAAATAATGTGCACCAAAGATCACATCATGATCCCTGGAACCTGAGAATATGTAATTTTATGTGTCAAAAGGGACTTTGCAGATATGATTAACTTAAGAATCTTGAGTTGGGAGATTATCTTGGTGAGCCCTAAATGTAATTACAAGTGTCTTTACAAGAACAAGGCAGAGGGAGATTTTTCTTCAGATGAAGAAAAGGCCATGTGATGATGTAAACCAAGATTGGACTGATGTGCTTTGAAGACATAGGAAGAGCCCACAAGCCAAAAATGTGGTTGGCTATGAGAAGATGAAAAGGGGAAAAATGGATTCTCTCATCAAGGCCTCCCTGCCAACATGTTGACCATAGTCTGGTGAAATGGATTTTGGTCTCTGACCTCCAGAATTATAAGAGAACAAATTTATGTTGTTTTAAGCCACCAAGTCTAGTAATGTGTTATAGCAGCTATCAAAAAGAAAAACATTCATGGATTTAGTTCTAGAGGAGGAGATAGACAATAAATAATTATAATAAACAAATAAATCATATAGTATGTTAGAAAGTAATATGTGTTATAGAAAAGAGGAAAAGTGGCCCAGGATAAGAAGGACAGAGAGGGCCTGATCCACACAAGGGTTCTGGTGGGGTTTAGGGAAGGAGAGCAGTTTACAATATAACCAGGATCTACAGAATAGACTTCATTGAGAGGGTGGGATATGAGTAAAGACTTGAGGTTGGTAAAGAAGTTAGCTAAGTAGATATCCGTGGGAAAATTATTCCAGGCAGAGAAAACAACAGTACAAATGCCCTAAAGCAGGAGACTGCCTGGTACATTTAATGAAAAAAAGCCAAGGTGATTAAAGTGAGAGGGGCAGGAAAAGGAAGATTAGAAAAATAGCAGGCTGATTGCATAGGCCATTTGTAAAGCCTAAGAGGAAACCATTTTACAGATTGACTAGCAGTTATTTTTTAGAAGATAACACATATCTGGTCAATTCAGTTAAATAGTTTTCAATTGAAAGAAATTATTGGTAGGGTAAACTAGAGGATAACCATAGACACAGAGACGTCTCCTTAATCAATTTCGAGCACCAAACAGTTTAGAAGAATGATGTCAGTCAACTGATAATGTGTGTGAAAAAAAAGTTCTCAGTTGCTTTTGAGTGTAAATATATAAGGACTCTACTTGAGGCCAGCTGAATTTTATCTGATATCATTGTCTCCTTTTATTTCATAAATTTCTGATTATTTCAAGGTTAAACTTTCATAATTTTGCTGACGTAATCTCATCTTAAAATTTGTTTTCTTCTTCTGGCATATAGTTTTGGATGACAGCACCCACATTTGGTGGAGTCTATATCTGGATTTAATGTATTTTAAACTATGGTCAATTCTATGTGTGAGGCAGGGATGTCAAAGAATAGGAACTAAATTTTAGTTGGATGAGTCAGCCCCATCCCTGCATGGCAGAAAAGCCTGGACTGATTGTCTCGAACAAGTTAAAGGCATAATGACAGTCATTGCCAGCCTAGTTCTGGCCCAGTGGGTCATTTTATATTCCAAGGACCTTCACCTTTCAATGGCAGCAAGGTTTACGCAATATGTTTTCCATTCCACACCCTGATGTGGTTAAATTCTAAAATCACCGCAGACATGATGTGATTATGAGCTCAACTTCTCTTTCTTTTCAGCTGTTAAACTTGGATCATGTCTACCATGTCAGTTCTATCAAAGATGTCTTGCCCACTTAAAATTTGGTAACTCGATGGCAAAGTCACCTCAGAAACAGTCTAGAATCATTGCATCTAGAATTTTGTTTAAGCTAAACAAGTAAATATTCATTGAATAAATGAATAAACCAATATTAGCATTAACAGGGAGTGTCTTTCCTTGCCTTCCCCAGCTACATTTAATGTTTAAGTTTTTGCAGATTCCTAGGCCTGCTCTGATATTAGTTGGAGGTGTATCAGTGGACCCAGACCATCAGCCAAGGGGAACTGGAACAGTTGCGTATGGGGTATGTGGGATGAGTCTCAGTCACATGTATGCCCAGTGAGCTGAATCTTTGATTAATCCCACTACATTCATCCAGTCTTTACAAACAGGCTTCTCTCTTATTTTCTTATTTTATGCTCTGGTTCCTTGTGTGACTGGTTCTCCGTATAGAACACTTTCCCATTTGGCTGGTGCCCTGTCCACCTGCATGATGTATGGAGGGTCAGTTTCGTTTAGTAGGCAAAGGACTAGGACTAGGGGTCTGTACCAGGGTTCTCCAGATAAATAGAGCCAATAGGATGACCATTTGAATAGAACAAAATAACAGGCCTCCCCAGGCAAGAAGAAATTCTCCAGCAGACTGCCTTTGTACTGGAGCTGGAGCATGACTCTTCTGGGTATCTCTGGGTTGAACCCTAATTGTATTATATTATATTATATTATATTATATTATATTATATTATATTATATTATATTATAAATTTATTACATTATACTATATAATTATTAATGTTTATACATAATGTTTATGTACCCATACACACACATATTATTGTTTCTGTTTTTCTGGAGAGCCTTGACTAATACAGTATCTTAAAGACCATTCTAGCCCAGCCATTTCTCCTTTGTCTTCCTTTGCCAGTTCTTCTCCAGTATATAGTTGAGACATCTGAAGCTCAGAGGGCTCAAATGACTAATCCAAGAGAATCAGCTAATTCATTACTGATGTGTCCTGTTGGTGGGGGCGGGGAGAAAAGAGGCATCAGCAATGACTAATATATTGACCAGCTAAATACCTGCAATTGTTTAAAGGAATAGAGATGTCAGGAGAATGAACATAATTTGAGATAAAGTTTTGCCCTCATTCAATTGTGTTTCAAGCATCAATTATGGTGGAGATAATACAGAAGGTATTCGATGTGCAGGAGAGGTGTCCTGGAAAGGGAGACATTTCTGTTTGATGATTATTCTATTTAAAATAAAGATTTGATTATGTAAAAAAACAATCTTCCAACATGTATGAAAAAAATCAGTTTCCATTTGTTAAAGACAGTGTTTTGACAATGTTCTCTATGGTTAATGATAATTGGCTTTGATACTTTCACAAGATGAGATCCTTTTACTGTCAGAGAAGTCACACTCTGAAAGCCAAGATCTTTTTGAACTTTAAAAGAATGTTGTGAGGATGTGGTTCCATAGTATAGTGGTTAGCACGTCTGCTTTACATGCAGAAGGTCCTGGGTTTGTGCCCCAGTGGAGCTACGGTCCATGGTCTATGGCCATGCCACCCTGAACAAACCCGATGTCTGATCTCGGACGCTAAGCAGAATCGGGCCTGGTTAGTACTTGGATGAGAGACCATCTAGGAAGACCAGGTGCTGTAGGCATAAATAATTATAATAAATAATAAAAAAATAAAAGAATGTCATGACAATACAGTGCTTTCAATTTTCAATTTGATTTTTGAAAATTTTACAATAGAAGAAATAGCATCAACCATGTTAAGAGTAAATTATAACTAGCTTTTAGAAAATGAGATGTGATGCTTCAGCCATGCTTAGACATGAAACATGTTGTGGAGAATGTGGGTAATTACTTGCACAATTCAGGCTGAGAATCGCTTTTCTTCTCAGTTTTTTTTTTTTTTTTTGCCTTATATGTTGGATAATTTGAGAGTATTTTATTGTTTTAGTTTATTCAGTCTATAATTTTTATTTCCCCTTCATATTTTCTAGAAGGATATGGTTATTGAGACAAGGGAAAAACACAACTGTATATACTTATTCAATACACATTAATGAGCACCAGCAAAGGACTTGTGCTGTTTTATCGGAGATACAAAAATAAAGAGGACACAGCTTCTTTGCCAGTTTAGCAGGTAGAAAGTTTCTAGTGCCATAGGGAAAAACTGTTAAAGGAATTTATTCACTCACTTACCAAATATTTATTAATTGTATATTATAGCCTAGGATCCAGTGTTTGATATGTGGAAGCTGAGAGAGAAATGCAGAAAATTTAAAAGTATATTTTATACTGTTAAAAGTATAAAATATAAAACTTTTTTCTTTCTTTTATGGTCTCTTTCTTGTCATGGTGTTATTTATTTGCTATTTGATGTTCTGAGTAAAGAAAAATTAAAGTGTTAAATTATTAGCATGATTTTCATTCTTCATCTCTATATTGTGCAATGCCAATTCACATGCAAATATCAGAACAGTTCACTTGTGTGTAGAGTCACTGAAATCACAAAATTTATATTTTATGATTTGCTTTTCGAGGGCACCTCTAGCTGGTCGGAGACAAACTTAAGACAGAATGAGAAAGGTTAGAATAAGAGAGGATCTCTCAGTCATGGAGATGGCTGAGGGGGCCCTGGGGACATAGGGATACTTATGGGACCAGTGCAGATCCTCACAGACACCCCACGGTTCCCTTCTATGGTTTGGGATGTGTATTGCCTGGGCCTGATGGCTATTGGGTTCCTCCTCCCACCAGACAAGGGACCTATATGCAGTGCTCAGCAGCAGGTGGGGCCAGGGTTGTCGAGCCAGGTGTCTCCTGTACCTACTACTCTAACCCACAATAGATGGGCAACCCCTAAAAATCTGTTATTTTTTTCCCTCTTTAATTCCCCCCACTCCACCCCACCCCACTTCCAACCCTGACCCATGGATGTTGCCGTTTTCCCCTTAAGAGCTGGATCTCTGAAGGTAGGGCGTCCCCTCCCACATGCTTGTGGCACGTGCACCTGGGGCCTGGCGCACCCGGGGACCTGGTGCACCTGAGCTATAGTTCATGGCTCCACCTGGGGGGCGATCTCAGGACCTTCTGCGTGCAAAGCAGACGTGCTAACCACTACACCACGGAGTCACCCCCATGACTTTTAAAGATCATAAGCCTCTGTGCCAGGATGTTTTCAGTACCTGGATGAGGGTGGGTGAGAGGCCTGCCCCTGCTCTGACCCAGACAAGTCTCACCTGGAGTGGGAATGGCAGCAGCTATGCCTGGCCCTGAGATGCCAAAGGGTATGTGCCTAATCTCATCCCTACCCAAGCTCATGGCCAGGCTCCTTCCTAGGTGAAGAGTGGTAGCAGTTACAGCGTGGTTTTAAGGATGGAGAGACTGGCTGGGGTCTGGGACAGGGGAATGGGTGGCCAAGAACCCATCTCAGGGAGGCCCATTTCAGTGAGGTGGAATTGTGCAGGAAGGAGCCAGAGGTTCTGAGCCCTGGAGCATGCTCCATTGTCCCATTGGACTTCACTTACAAGACACAAATTCAAAAATAAAATTACTCAGAATTTCAAGATCTCACTGGCCGCATGCCCAGGAAGCCAGTCCTACCCTGGAGTTTAGGGTTTTGATATTGTTTCCACAGCTGTGATGGCTCCATTTTTCAGAGAAAGCAGTTTCCTCTTCATGCTGAGTTAGAGGAACAGTGAGCCCATCAATATTTTTCTGTTCAATCTCTCTTTACTTGAATTGCAGCTCAAGACTAATTTTTAATGTTTTTTTCTTAAGAGTTGATTTTCTTTACTTTTCCAAGGATGATCTCATTAATCTTCATGGTGGTTTTAGATTCACTTTGGATTTGGATGCTGGTGTTTTGAAGCTTCACTAAAGTGAAGTTCACATGAAAATTGTGGACAAGTTTTGACTGCAGTCAAGGAATCAAGATGACTCCTGAAAACCACTTAGCCACGAAAGGACATTCCATGTCAGCTGCCAATACTTGGACAACCCCGTGTCTCCAACCACAGTGTGCAGAGAAGTCTTGGATGCTTATCATTTTCAGCGAGCAGTGTGGGCCGGGGGTGAAGGTCAAGTGGCTCAGGAGTTGACCAGACTGGGACCAAGTTCCTCCTCTACTGTTATATGATTTAACCCCTTAATCTTTCTATACCTCAGTTGCCTCATGTGCAAAACGAGGATCATGGTCTTGCCTTTTTTATAGAGCTCTTGTGAAAGATAATGGATTATACACATAAAGTGTTTTTCATGGTACTCAAGACTTAGTTCTTGATAGATTACCTTCCATTCAACAAATTCTTGCTTGTTACTTCCACTCTTGTCAAGCATGATATTTCTTGTCTCTTACCTGCTTGGGGACATTTAAAGAGATAGTTTACTGGGTGCATTAAATTTATTTCTTAGTTGAAGCCTAGAGATCTATATCAAATATTGAAATCAGATAAGTCAGGAAGAAAAGTTTCAAAAGAGCAAATGGGAGCCTGGAAAAGGATGAAGGTGATTTGGAAAGAAAAGTGAAAAACAAAGCAAAACAAAACAGGAGGTTGTTAATAGGAACTTGCATGCTACTCTAGATTTTAAGTTCTTCCAGAGTGGAAACTGAGGCTACCTGATCTCTGCATTTAAATATCCTTAACACAATGCCTTGCTCATGTTAAGAGTCCAACAAATTTGTAGAATAAATAGCAAACAGTGATAGGCACCAAGGCGCTGGAGGGAGTGGCTAAGAGCAGGGTCTGGGCTGAAGGGGAGGTGTGGGAAATAGACAGGAGGTTTTTAAGAGGGCCTGCACTACCCTTGTGTACTTCATGGTTTGGGTCATATCTCACT